>NIVC01005025.1:0-28405 GCA_002269645.1 Macrostomum lignano | reverse complement strand
CAATCTTATTTATCAATTATTATCTAGGCATACTATTAAACACTTGCCAAACAAATAGTCTATTGGCCATCTAATTAGAACAAACAAATAGTTTAGTAGTAGACAAATAGTTGTAGATCAGTTCATATATTTAATAATGCCTATTTTACAAATTTTCTAGCTTGCAAAAATATACTAAATTTAAAATTATAAATCAACTCTTATATCTATATATAAAATCTCTTTTTATTTCTCTACTTTGTTGGTTATGAAATAGATTATAAATATGCTATTAGTTGAAAAGATGATATATATAATAGGCCCTAGTCTAATACTTTTTTTGTAAGATAGATCTTGGTTTTACTTTAATACGAGGGGCACTAGATAAGTTTCTAGCTGCGGTCAACATGTAACAGTTATAAAGATGAAACTTTCAGAGCTTTTCAAAGTACTCTCCATCAGCTTGGATACACCGCCTCATCCGCTCAAACCAAGTTTCAAAGCAGTGGCGCCACTCTGAGTGGGATACCCCCTCAACGGCCGATCTATAGGCATCAACAGCCTCTTCGGCGGAGGAAAATCGGCACCCTTGCATGGAATTCTTGATGAATGGAAATAAAAAAAAGTCACACGGTGCCAGGTCAGGTGAATATGGTGGATGACTGAGCTGCTGGAAGCCCACCGTCTGTAGAAACTCTCGAGTTCGATTCGCCGTGTGCGCACTGGCGTTGTCCTAGTGCAGCCAGAGACCTCGAACACCGCACTTTGGCCGCGCCTCTTTAAGGCTGCTGATGACACGCGGCAGGCAGACGGTGCAGTACCAATCTGCAGTCACTGTGCGCTGGCTCTCGAGTGCTACAGTCGCAATGTGGCCAGTCTTTCGGAAGAAAGTTGCCACCATTTGCTTGCCAGTGCTCCGACCCCTGACAACCTTGGTCGGCGGGGCTTCATCTTCAAAAGCCCACACACGCGACTGGCATTTCCGCTCGGGTTCGTAGCAATACACCCACGTTTCGTCACATGTGACAATGTCTGTGACAGACTTCGACGTCCCTCCGCCAAACCTGTCCAGCATTTCCTGGCACCAGCTCATGCGGGCCTGCTTCTGCTTGGTGGTGAGCAAATGCGGCACCCAGCAACTGGTCAGCTTGCGGACAGCGAGGTGATCACGAAGGATAGAAGCGACTGTCGGCGATGAGATTCCAAGACATGCCTCAATCGTTTGATACGTCACTCGCCGATCAGCCTCAATCATGCGCCGCACGCGGTCGATAGTTTCAGGTGTCGTCACTGAAACAGGTCGGCCGGTTCGACCTTCGTCTTCCAAGCTGTCTCGGCCACGCTTGAACTCCCGGAACCAGGCGGTGACGGTGGCGATGGAGGGCGCAAGGTTAGGAAAGGCAGCAGACAGCCGCTTGTGGCACTGGTGAAATGTCAAGCCGCTCTTAAAATCGTAGAAAATCATGGCACGAAAGTGTTCACGATTGAGCTCCATTACAGTGCTGAAAGAGTCACAGACCTTGTTGAGACAAAATGTGACAGTGAGAGAATGGTGACAATTAGGTGCATGAAACTTTGGGGACCATGATAAAACTTCTTATTCAATATGCTCAGAAAATATGGCCTAATTTGAATAAACAGTTTGACCGCAGCTAAAAACTTATCTAGTGCCCCTCGTATATTCAACATCTTACTTTGAATCTTACAATATAATTATGTATAGGCCTATAACATGCTAAAAAATTCTGAAACCAAAAATTATACAAAGAGCTTGCGTGCACGGCCGCCGCTCACATAAGCTCAGAATTGTATGCATACATGCAAATAAAGCACTAGGTAGATAGCCGCCATGCACACAATTCTGAGCCCACATGAACGGCTGCCGTGCACGCAAGCTCTTCGAAAATTATATGCTTGACACAGCTACACTATATGCAAGCATAATAATACACAAATTTACCATGGGATAATGGCACTATCATTGTAATATACTAGATATATGTCTAATTGCCAAGCATATTTTTAGATCAATATTATAGGCTTACTTATAGGCACATAGCCAGGATTCATGTCAAGGGAGAGAGAGCCATAAATATATTTCCAATGTTAGCAATAAAAGCAAAATACAAAGGCAATAAAAAAATTGCCCTGCCCTGCAGGGGCACATGTCCCAGTGTCCCCCTCCCTTTGGTTAGGCCTATGCCTGGCCTATGTATGTCTACTTAGTCTTAAAACCAATTAAATATAGCACTTAAAAAGATTTGCTGATTTATTAAAATTAGATATTGGTTATAGCATAAGTATTTTTAGTCTATATTTAAATTGTAGCAGCATGGACAAAACTGATAAGCTGAATCATTAAAATTCCAATTAATTAAGGATAAAAAAGATTGATTTCAATTCTTTGATTTTTGATCATGATTTGAAATTAGATTTAAGATGACATGCACATGTTTGAAAAATTTACTAATAGAACCATGTACATGAAGCATGATCATATCTACTGTAAACTGAATTGGCTTGTAACTGTACTTACAAGCTGTCTGTAGGCCTATGTATGAAGTATCCAAGAATTGCATAACTAATACAATTAATACAGATCTAACAAGTAAAATTCCTCAGCCTGCTAAGAATAGTTTCTTGACTAAAGCATGACGTGAAATAGCAATTTGATTTTGAACTGGAACGGAGAACTGTGATGCCGTGTGTAACCCATGTCGTTTCGACAATGTCAGTACGTCATGCTTTGGATATGGGTTCAATAGCAAAAAATGATGTCGTTACGACATTGATACGACATAATACTTCGATGTCGTACAAAACGACTTACTTACGACATGGAAAAAATACCCAATTTAAGCCAAATAAATACGAAAAAAGCTAAAAAAAGGGACAATTATGCAATAATTAATAGTTTTTTCGATCCCATTTTCATTTTTTTAAAAACGACATGATTTCGATATCTTGATGTCGTTTCGACGTCGTTTCGATGTACCCTTTCCCAGTGGGTGTGGGATTCTAAAACCATTTTAAGTCTTGCATAGTTCATTTATTGCGTATGCGGCAGCTGCACTGGTTGAACGGGGCCGCTGTACGTGCACAGAGAAATGAAGTAGAATGACGCGCTGCACTTGAAAAATCGTGCAAATTTTGCTGAATGTTCGATCAGGCACCTGAATTCCAAATGAAGGTATAATTCGCTCATGAAGTAGTACGTGTGATACACAAATTTAGTCGTGAACAGTCTGCGCAAGAAAAAGCCGTGTATAGAAAATACACTTATGAAACAGGAGCGTATTTCATCAAAAATAATTTGGTAACTTTGTGAGCTGTGTATAACCTATTTAAAACAAGTCCAAAAAGTGACATAAACTATGAATTTCGCGTTGAAAAACGAAAAACAATCCCTATCTATCGATAAATTAGAAAATATTGGTTCAAAAACCGCCCCCAGTGCACTTCTCGCGGGTGTAGCGCAGTTCTACGAACAATCGTTTTTAGATGTCCATTATTTATAGTATTATATGGACTTGTACTGCACTGAATGTTTGGACTAGCTAGTGCGTTGTATATATTTACTGGATGCAAGGGGAGATACATTTAGAAAATGGAACTGCGTCGGAAATACTGTACTTCTAATTGCAGACACGGCCCACCACTCGTCATTCCTAATGCTTGAATTGAGGGCATTACCATTATACATATAATGTACATGTAATATATTGATTTACGAGCTAAATTACTGTACGTCGAAATAGTATATGTCGTACAGTTGCATGTACATGTATCGCAAGTAGACCAATCGACGTATATCAAGAGAAAAGGCTTTTTGTAGGACTTCCAGTGCGTATTGCACTACGAATGTCTTCGTTTTTAACGACATTTGCGCCGTTGCTACCCAAGCAAATGGTTTGATTTCAATTTCTCCAAAGAATAATAAGATCTGGACATATTGTGCAGTACTAATAATAACCGTCATTGTCCATCATAGACAGGCTTGTTTAGTATATATGTGCAGAAATGCTTTTCAGGTGAATCTTGTCTTAATTAGTATTCAAAATTGGAGTGAAGTATTCTTGGATCCTAAAATATACAAAGGTCAAACATCACATCATCTAGATGCAAATAGTGAAATAGTTTAGCAGTATTCACTTCTTTATAAATTCATACCCTTTTTAAGCTTTTTTATTGTTTATTTGAGTGTGAATAGCTTGCCATAACAATTTTTAAGCTCTTCTATATAATGCGCACTCAGTAATTCGCATATATTGAATTTTCAATATATACTAATAGCCATTATGTAACTTACTTACGCTCATATTTGCTATTTACTTATTTACATTTACCAGCATTGCTAGAGTGTGACAGTTTTGTATGTATTTAACATGCTGGCTACAAATGCTGCACAATTATTTGCCTTTAAATTTTTTTCAACTTTGTGAACTTTACTGTTGATCACAGGTTCTGCATTGGTCATTAGCAGGTCATAACTCATCAGTGAATCTCTACTCTTTATTTTTTAGCTCCAATTAAAAAACTACAGTACTAGCTTAATTGGTGACTTTCTGGTATATTTTTCTTCCTTCTTAAATTCAAAATATTTTTTAAAAGCTCCTTTTTTCTGTCACCATGAATGACCACAGAATTTAAAATATAACCTTTATATTTTATAAAAAAAATTATAGAACAGCAATTAAACTTAAAATAAAGGTTTGATATAAAAATGACTTCTGAAACTTTTTTCTTCTTACATATTTATAAATATTTTCGTTATATGTGCCGCCAGCAGAAAAACTTTGATTTAATAATACAAAAAAGCCTTGTCTAAATATAATAAGCTTTATCATTAGTATATGGATATATTAAGCTGATTCTCTTATTTATACTCGTAGAGTGACATTATTAAATTATTTCTTGAAAATCTTATAAATATATAATTAATGCATGCCTCGCCATGAGCCACGTGGTGGAGGACCTGCTGGAGCGGCACAGCCTGCTCGATCGGCCCAAGAAGCCCCGCATGATCAATGGCGAGTCGGCCGTCGAATACCGCTGGCGGGTGCTGCGCAACTGCGTCAAGAGCGTCTCGGACGACATCATGAAGGAGGACGCACTGAACTTGTTCGTGTCCCACGGCATCGTGCCTGGCCGCAGCCTGAGCCACGCCCAGCCAATCACCGACTTTCTGCTGCTGCCGCAGCTGCCGAATCCTCTGCTGACGCTGGACGGCGCCTTCCTCCGCTTCTACGACTCCGAGGGCCGCCTGGCCGACGTGGTGGCGCCGCCCAAGCCGATCGCCCGGCTGGCCTACGCCAGCCACGTCGGCCAGTTCGTCGGCTGGACGGAGGGCGGCCGAACGCTGATTAACCTCAGCGGCGAGTTCGCCGTTCTGACCGAAGCCACCACCGAGGCGCCGCTGACTCAGGTTTGAGAGCCGAATGTTTTCTATTGTAATTTAACCCAATAGCGGTTGCTTGCCTATTAGCACTACTGTTAGTAGACAAACTGTTTTCGCTTATTTTATCTTTTTTTATTTGAACTGGTTTTCACCAACGAGCACTGCTAGGCACCCCGATTAACAACACCAACGAGGAATTCTTTAGAAAGCCGAAAATGTTGCTTGCATGGACCGATCTTAAAATGCTAAATAGGCAAATAAGTAATGCAAAGAATACGTTCCTCTGTAGCTGGCACCCCTCTGTAGCTGGCACCCCTCTGTAGCTGGCATCCCCTCTGTAGCTGGCGCCCCCTCTGCTTTAAATTCAATCCGCAGGTGCTCTACAACGGCAACAAGGAGGAGGTGCTGAGCTTCGAGCCCGGCCAGATCACCAGCTGGGTGTTCCGCTTCGGCAATCGGCACCTCCTGCCTCGGCGGCGCCTGCAGGCCGGCCTGCCAGCTGACCGCGGCTTCAGCCTGGTGGCACTGGAGGACACAGCGGCCAAGCGGCAGCGCGCCTTCTGCGCCATGGACCGCAGCGTCCATGTGCTGCTGCTGCAGCAGGGCCAGTGCGCGGCCGTGCACCGCGACCTGCACTCGGACGCCATCAGCGCCGTGCACTTCTTCAACCCGATGAAGCTGCTGTGCACCGGAGCCAAAGACGGCAGCGTCAAGGCCTGGGTGGCCGACACCTTCCGGGTGCACTGCGTCTTCGTCGGGCACAACGGCGCGGTGAACGCGTTGCACTTTTATCCCACCGGCCCCATGCTGCTGTCCGCCTCGGAGGACCGCAGCGTGCGGGTCTGGCACCTGGAGCTGCGGGATCAGGTGCGCTTCGGGGCGGTGCAAAGGAAGAGATTCATGAGCTGGGATCTGTGACCCACACAGGTCATTGACTGGGACCCATGAACAGTGTGAACAGTGTGAAGAGTGAACAGTGAACAGTGAACGGTGTGAACAGTGAACAGTGAACGGTATGAACAGTGAACAGTGAACGGTGTGACCAGTGAGCAGTGTGAACAGTGTGAACAGTGAACAGTGAACAGTGTGAAGAGTGAACAGTGAACAGTGTGAAGAGTGAACAGTGAACAGTGTGAACAGTGAACAGTGTGAACAGTGAGCAGTGTGAACAGTAAACAGTGAACAGTGAACAGTGTGAACAGTGAACAGTGTGAACAGTGAACAGTGTGAACAGTGAACAGTGAACAGTGAACAGTGAACAGTGTGAACAGTGAACAGTGTGAACAGTGAACAGTGTGAACAGTGAACAGTGTGAACAGTGAACAGTGTGAACAGTGAACAGTGTGAACAGTGAACAGTGTGAACAGTGAACAGTGTGAACAGTGAACAGTGTGAACAGTGAACAGTGTGAACAGTGAACAGTGTGAACAGTGAACAGTGTGAACAGTGAACAGTGTGAACAGTGAACAGTGAACAGTGAACAGTGTGAACAGTGAACATGTGAACAGTGAACAGTGTGAACAGTGAACAGTGAACAGTGTGAACGGTGAGCAGTGTGAACAGTAAACAGTGATCTGCTAATCCACCCCTCAGGTGGACGAGGTTCGCCTCGACTCCGCCGCCGACCCCGATGCCGAGACGCCGCTCCGTCTGGCCGCTCAGTTTGGCGCCGCCGCCTTCTACACGTCTGGCGCTCGGTCCGTCCGCGCCTGGCGAGTCCAGGAGATCTACACTCACCGGGCCAGCCTGTGCGCCCCGGTGCTGCGCATCCAGGCCAGCCCATCGAGGCCCGGCCAGCCGCCCAGGGTGCTGGTGACCTGCCAGGACTCCAGCGTGCACGTCGTCTCGCCGGCCACCGGGGCGATTCTGTCCTCCGCTCTGGCCGGCGGCTCCGTGCTTGCCGGAGAAGCGCCGCAGGTTGGTGCAAATTGAATGAAATAAAATTTTTTCACTTTCTACTGTTGTCAGTAGACTGTCGCGACAGTGTAAGCTAGGCTTGCTGCATTCTGAAAATCGCAAAAAAAGATAAATACATCCGTTCCGCTGCAATAGAGCTGCCACCCTATCACTGCGGAGTGAACTGCAGCTCAGAGCTGCCACCCTATCACTGCGGAGTGAACTGCAGCTCAGAGCTGCCACCCTAACACTGTGGAGTGAACTGCAGCAACGATTAAGTGACCACTTGCTCACTACAGTTGCTAATTCGGCTGCTTACTAACCATGACCAACTCAGCTTAACTTGCAGGGCTAGCGCTAGCCCCTGGGCTAAGGGCACTTTTGTTTATAAGTCAAGCGGCGATAGTACAAATCGGCCTTCAAAAACCGCAACCAAAATTGAAGTGTAGCTAGGACTAACGCCCCCCACTACTCCACCGCAGGTGGCCGCATCCGCCTACAGCACGGACCCGAAGCGGCACCGGCTATACTGCGCCATGTCCGACGGCTCCCTGGCCGAGTGGGATCCGGACAGCCGGCCGGCCCGCCTGCTGCGCAGCTGGCCAAGCCCCGGGCCCGGCTGCGAGTGCCGCTGCCTGGCTCTGTACGAATACGCGGCCGGCGGCGGCGCCAGCAAGTCGCTTCTGGTGGCCGGGCGCGCCGACGGCAGCCTGTGCACCTACGGAGAGCAGGGCCCGGACTACGCGGTGGACGGGCACGGCAACAAAGGCGTGCTGGAGCTGGAGGCGAACCCCAGCCAGGACCAGGTGGTGTCGGCCGGCCTGGACAACATCATCCGGGTGTGGCGGGTGTTCCCGTTCGTGCGCGAGGCGCTGGCGCCGCTCATGCAGTTCTTCTGCGCGCACACCCCGGTGTGCATGAGCGCGCTGCGGTCGCTGCTGCTGGTCGGCTTCCAGGTGTGTGCAAGCAGCGATCAGGGTGGTCAGAGCTGTTCTCAAATGTTTGATAGGCTACTTATAGTAAAGGCAACATCGGCTGCTCCGTGGCTGACATGGCTGATGCTGAATCGCTACACAATTGCAGGACGCCCAGTCCGCCACGTACAGCGTGGTGACGTACGACCTCGAGGACAAGAGCCGGCAGGACCACAGCCCGGAGGACGACCACCTGGACAAGCTCACCGGCGCCGCCGCCTGCCCGAAGCTCCGCCTGTTCGCCACGGTCAGCCAAGACGGCACCCTGCGGGTGTGGAGCAGCGCCAACCAGCTGCTGAAGGCCGTCCAGTTGCACGCCCGGCCGCAGGGCGTCGCCTTCTGCTCGGACACGGGCGACCTGCTGCTGGGCATCGGCGCCAGCCTGTACGGCATCGAGCACCGGCGCTACCTGCCGAAGATGCAGACCCGCCGGATGGCTATGATGCACTTCGAGCCGGCCGCACCGGAGCCGCTCAGCGGCGAGATGGACGCGCGGCTGCTGGCCGAGCTGCCCTTCCCGGACAGGCAGCGGCTGCTCGCCTGCCGGCCGGCGCACAGCTTCGATGCGTTCGCCGACCCGGATCCGCTGGAGGAGGAGCCTGACGATGTCGAGGAGAGGCTGGCTCGCGAGGCCGCCTTCGGCACCATCGCCAGCCGGGAGCGCGAGCTGCGGATGCTGCGCGACGGCGACATCAAGCCGAAGAGGCGGCCGGCCGCCACCCCGGCAACCAAGGAAGAGGCGTTCAACAAGTGAGTAGCGAGCAGAGAGCTGTGCTTTTGCAAGCAGGGGATTGTCAAGCTTTTAAACAGGCTGTCATGTTAAAATATGAGCATTTGATCCGCTCCAATGAAAAGCTGACGCTTTGAGCAGAAAAAATATGAAAGTTTCTATCTCTCTAGTGAATTTTTGCTTTCGAGCTTTCTAAGAAACGAATTTCTTACTCTACTACGATCTAGTAGCTTCGATTGGTTTCCGAGAAACAGATTCTTTGTAATTGAGTTGTGCTACTATTCTACTATTTCAGTCTCAGTTCTCAATTGCCCAAATGGTGAGATTGTTTACAGGAAGTGTTGAGCAAAATTTGCGAGCGGTGCTATCACATCACTGAAAATTCACTGTTCACTGTTCACTGTTCACTGTTCAATGTTCAATGTTCACTGTTCACTGTTCACGCTAATGTCTGACAGTCTGACTGTGCCTCACTCTCCCAGCTCCCTGCCCCTCGCCGCAGATTTCTGTCGCTGGTCGCGGACCACCCGGTGCTGCCGCCGCCCCCCAAGGAGGCGAATCTGGACGCCGCGGTGAAGTCGGCGCTGGAGCCGCCGCAGCTGCCCAGGCCCAAGCAGGCCTACAGGCCGGACATCTGTCCGGGCTTCTTCCCGTCCCAGGATGCAGCCGTCCGGCCGCAGGCGGGCCTCGCCCCGATCCCACGCGGCGGCTGCGTGCCGAACTCGGTGCTGGCCAAGCTGCTGTGGCCGCAGGAGGCGCTGCTTGAGCACGAGAAGACGGCAACGCAGGCCTCCGCCCGCGGCTGGCGGCCGCCCGACCTCAACGTGGAGCAGCTGCGGCAGCTGCAGGGCCTGCGACAGCGCGGCTCTGAGGACGAGGCCGAGCGGCAGGCGCTGCTGAAGAGCTGGGCGGACTCCGGCGACGGCGCCGGCGGGGATGACGAGGATGAGGAGGAGGCTGGGGAGCTGCTGTTCGAGCTGGACGCTGACAGGAAGCGGCGCGAGCAGCAGGTGCGTCGGCTCTGCCGATGATTGACATGACTGCATCACAGATGCTCTGATAAAGGTTTCTTGAGGACACGGACACAAAGCAACCAATATGCACGCACAGTGACAAGAGGGGACAGGGCAGATCGGTGGTTCGATTTCGCGCTCGACCGCATTAATTTGGAGCTTGTGCACGCAAATTGACCTGGAGCTTACAGTCATGAGGGCATCCCCAACACGCAGACAGTGTACATGATGATGATGAGAAAGATCAACAGAAATAAATGTCATGATAGACCAAGAAATATACACCAAAAAGAAGCGAAACAACCCAGTAGCCAGTTGCCCCGCAGCCTCCGTTTTCAGTCACCCGAATGCGCTCGAACCCCCACCCTCCCCTCCGGCAGGAGCAGGAGCAGAAGGAGCGGGAGCAGTCGGACTTCATGCGCCGAATGCAGCAGGCCATGGACGAAGCGGCCACGGAGGCCGCAGCGGAGGCAGCCGAAGCCGAGGCTGCGGCGGTGGCGGCGGCTGAGGCGGAGGCGGAGGCGGAGGCGGCTCGAACCCGGGAGGCCTCCACCGTGTCGGGCGACTCGCGCCGGCCGCCGACCCGGCCAACGCGGCGGGCGACCCAGGAGGAGCTGGCAGCGGCGGCACGGTCCCGCAGCTCGCAGTCGCAGGCGTCGCCGAAGAAACGGCCGCCGCCGCCGCAGAAGCGACCGTCCGAGCAGCGGCGCTCGGCTGTGGCGGCTTCGCCCACCGCGGCGTCAGCGACGGCTTCGGCGGCCGCGACTCCGCCGAGCGTCTCTCGACAGGCCTCGGAGGCGGCGCTGACTGGCGGCCAGCAGCAGCAGGTGAGTCAGTCAGGGTACTCGATGTCCTTTTTGCGACAGCTTCAAACATTGTTATGAATGATTGCAAGAAAGCGAGAGGCTTGAACTAGAAGATTGAAGGTCCAACCTGTTAGCCTCACCGCATCTGCCTCTCTCAGCTACGATCGAATTTCCCCGCAGACTCTGCAAGGGCCGCCGGCGCCTCCGCCGCTGCCAGACTACGTGGCGCAGTTCGCCGACGAGGACTGGTTCGACGCCGCCTTCCCGGAGCCGCGCCGGCGAAGCCTCCCTGATCCGCTGACGCCCGCGACCTTCGCTGGGCGGCTGCTGCGGCTGCTGCCGGGCGCCGGCTGGCCGGAGCGGAGCGCCTTGTGCCGCGCGGTGCAGCAGCTGCAGACGCTGGAGTCGCTGGGCCGGCAGTGCCAGCAGGAGGCTCGACGAATCGTCCTGGAGCTGCTGGAGCTGCCGCCGGACTGCGGCGTGGCCGAGCAGCGCGACTTCGTGCGCCACGGCCTGACGCTGCTGACCCAGGGCGGGCCGGACAAGCCGCTGCTCACCGAGCTGCTGCTGTGGTACTTCGAGGGCGACGAGCTCACGCAGAGCTTCGTGATGGAGGCGCTCAACTTTTTGGGCAGAAAGTGAGTCGGTAGCAACAAAAAACATGAACTGCCTTGAAACATGTCTTGCCGCCAAGATTAATACGGCAATGTGCAGTCATTATATACAGTAATGCACTTCAGGCAAGCTTCAGGTAAAGCCACAATATCCATCAGGCAAGCTTCAGGTAAAGCCACAATATCCATCAGTCAGAACCTGAATTACTCGAAGCCAAAAAACATCATCCACCCCTCGGCTGCCCCAGAGACGAGCACCATTGCCTGGAGCGCGAGCTGGACCAGTGGGACGTCTGGTCCGTCACGGAACCCGACAAGCGCCGGCCGCACCTGCGGCGCGCCATCTCGGACTGGCTGGAGCGCTGGCTGGCGAATTTCCGGGCCGCCGTCCGGCAGACGGCGGAGCGCCTGGCTCGCGGCGAGCAGCTCCAAGGCCGCGTGCCGCAGGCCGCCACCGCTGCGGCCTCTGGCAAGCCGATGACCGTGACCTTCGAGACGGCGCCCGACCCCAGCCGGCTGGCAGACAGCGGCACCTACATGGAGGCCGTCAACTATTTCTGCGAGACGCAGCTCAGCCAGCAGCTCGCCCGCCTTCGCTCCAAGAAGCGCTCCTCCATGCGGGCTGGCCGGCCAGCCGCGGCCAGGGCGGCGGGCACAGGCGAGGCGGAGGCGGAGCCCGCCCGCAAGAACACCATCCTGGTGCTGCCGACTCTGCCGCAGCGGACTTCGCTGATGCGGCTCGGCGAGTCACACGGCGACGTTCAGCCGGCGCGGAGACGCGACTTTGGCGCCGGCGTTGGCGGCGGCGTCAGCACTTTGGTGGCCGCGGCGGCCACTGACTCGAGCCAGCCGGCCGCCTGCCAGCCGGGCCGCGCCTACCAGCAGGTCATGCGGGGTGGCTTCGCTCCGCTGATGCACCTGCCGATGAAGCCGGTGCGGCTCAACCCCTTTCCCAGCCTGCTGGACGACCTGGACTGGGAGGCCGCCACTCAGCCCGTGCTGCTCACGCTCAAGTGCTCAGGCAGGATGTTCATCCCGGCGCTGTCTCAAGTGCAGCAGGACTGACAGCCGCCACCGCCTCCCACTGTGGCAAACTTCTTTTACCAATGCTTTCTCGGCTTCGCTATCTCTGCTGTGCAACATCCTCGTATAGCCCTCGTCAGTCTCTCCCCCTCATCAATCTCTTTCCCTCGTCAATCTCTCTCCCTCGTCAATCTCTCTCCCTTGTCAATCTCTCTCCCTCGTCAATCTCTCTCCCTTGTCAATCTCTCTCCCTTGTCAATCTCTCTCCCTTGTCAATCTCTCTCCCTCGTCAATCTCTCTCCCTTGTCAATCTCTCTCCCTCGTCAATCTCTCTCCCTCGTCAATCTCTCTCCCTTGTCAATCTCTCTCCCTTGTCAATCTCTCTCCCTCGTCAATCTCTCTCCCTTGTCAATCTCTCTCCCTTGTCAATCTCTCTCCCTTGTCAATCTCTCTCCCTCGTCAATCTCTCTCCCTTGTCAATCTCTCTCCCTCGTCAATCTCTCTCCCTCGTCAATCTCTCTCCCTCGTCAATCTCTCTCCCTCGTCAATCTCTCTCCCTCGTCAATCTCTCTCCCTCGTCAATCTCTCTCCCTTGTCAATCTCTCTCCCTTGTCAATCTCTCTCCCTCGTCAATCTCTCTCCCTCGTCAATCTCTCTCCCTTGTCAATCTCTCTCCCTTGTCAATCTCTCTCCCTCGTCAATCTCTCTCCCTCGTCAATCTCTCTCCCTTGTCAATCTCTTTCCCTTGTCAATCTCTCTCTCAGCAAGCTCTCGCTCATCAATCTCCCTCCCTCATCAATCTCTCTCCCTCATCAATCTCTCTCCCTTGTCAATCTCTCTCCCTCGTCAATCTCTCTCCCTTGTCAATCTCTCTCCCTTGTCAATCTCTTTCCCTTGTCAATCTCTCTCCCTCGTCAATCTCTCTCCCTTGTCAATCTCTCTCTCAGCAAGCTCTCGCTCATCAATCTCCCTCCCTCATCAATCTCCCTCCCTCATCAATCTCTCTCCCTCATCAATCTCTCTCCCTCGTCAATCTCTCTCCCTCATCAATCTCCCTCCATCATCAATCTCTCCCCCTCGTCAATCTCTCTCCCTCGTCAATCTCTCTCCCTTGTCAATCTCTCTCCCTCGTCAATCTCTCTCCCTTGTCAATCTCTCTCTCAGCAAGCTCTCGCTCATCAATCTCCCTCCCTCATCAATCTCTCTCCCTCATCAATCTCCCTCCATCATCAATCTCTCCCCCTCGTCAATCTCTCTCCCTCGTCAATCTCTCTCCCTTGTCAATCTCTCTCCCTCGTCAATCTCTCTCCCTCGTCAATCTCTCTCCCTTGTCAATCTCTCTCCCTCGTCAATCTCTCTCCCTCGTCAATCTCTCTCCCTTGTCAATCTCTCTCCCTTGTCAATCTCTCTCCCTTGTCAATCTCTCTCCCTCGTCAATCTCTCTCCCTCGTCAATCTCTCTCCCTCGTCAATCTCTCTCCCTCATCAATCTCTCTCCGTCATCAAAAAAGTCTCGCATTAAACAACTATCAAAAGCCACCGCCGCCTGCCATGAAAGTGCCTACAATTAATTCCACAGACATAAAATTTTTCCCTTGATTCTGCAAGCCTGCACGTACGAGAACAGCAACAGCTCTTTACTGGAAAACTGTTCATCTTCCTTGTGGGAGAGTATTCCGTTCACAACTTGAAGTGCGCCGCTTTCCTCTGTTACAATTAGACATTTTGTGTACATTTCGTACAGTACAGTCTTACTGAAGGCAAATATATTTTAACAGGCCGAAACACACAGGCACTTTATCACCTGGCCACTGCTACCGCGACCTCAAATGACCCGCGAACAGAACTGGTTTATTGCCTTTTACAGCCCACGTCACTTGGGCAGATAAGAGTAAAATAAAGCCGGCAGCTTATCAGTGCAACATCTGGGTGGAACGCTGTGTATTTGCACTCACCGCTGCTAATACTATTACAGGCATTGCGGTAAGTAATAAATAATTAGTCTTCATATAGTCAACTATTTTGCGGGCTAAAATTCTTAGCCAGCCTACTTGCAGTAGGCGGGACGCAACTAACGGGAGAAAAGTGTGCAAACGGTACAATAGCTGTATGATGCAAGCAAATCATTGTGCGGCAGACAAGAAAAAAGGCAAATTGCGCGAACTAATTTGAACGATCAGCGCTGAGGGGTATAGGATCCGGGTGACTCACCCAGCCCGTCACTGCAACACACTGCCCTTGCCCCATGCCTGTACATGCGCCCGCCATTGATGAAGTGGAGAGGCTGAGGGAGGGGCGAGGGGATGAAGCGGATGCGATGAGCGGTGCCGCATCAGCTGAGCGGTGCGGCGGCGGAGGCGGCTGCCGCAGAAATGGCAACTAGTGGAATGCAAGCGGGCTGTCAGAGGCTGTCAGATGCTGTCAGATGCTGACAGGGCCTTTCACAGGTCACCCCAAGAGCTGTCGAGTCGACTGTCCGACACTCTGTTAAATGAGGAGAAGGTCGCGAGTTCGCGGCTTGTAAAAAATGTGATGGAAATCAGCATTAGTTGACTCTTAGATCCCAGTAAAGATACTTTAGCTTAAATATCTAAGAAACCGACTCAACTGAAATATCTAGAGAGTAAATCTACAGATCTAGATCCAAGAAACAATTTACAAGTAAGTTGTCCTTACTGTGTGTGCATAAGAAACAAAATCTACAGAATTCTGTATAGATCAATTGAACAAATCTACAGAATTCTGTATAGATCAATTAAACAAATCTACAGAATGCTGTATAGATCAATTGAACAAATCTACAGAATTCTGTATAGATCTATAAACCAAATCTACAGAATTCAGTGTAGATCAGTTAAACAAATCTACAGATTTCTGTGTAGATCAATTAAACAAATCTACAGAATTCTGTGTAGATCTATAAACCAAATCTAAAGAATTCTGTGTAGATCTATAAACCAAATCTACAGGATTCTGTAGATCTAGAGAAGACTAAATCGACAGCAACTTAGCTCTCACTTTCTTCGCGACAGGAACATCTTCCGGAAGGTCTCCTTCACGGCGGTTCTCGGGGACGATTTTCGTCGCCTGCCGCCGCGCCCCGACAACGCCGTCGCAGGCGACGCTGCCCCCGTTGAAGAAGTCGCCACCGCGCCCGGCGCCGCTTGGTGCAGGGAGCCGCCCTGTATGGCCGAGCCGCCGCTGGCGATGACGTCACCGGCTGAGCGGCTCCGGTCGCCGGGTCGAAGCCGGCGGGCGGTCTCCGGGCTGATCTGCAGACCGGAGGGGGTTCGAGTCGGGAGCTGGTTTAGGGGTATCGCATTGCCATGGAAACCAACTTGGAAAACAGCAACAATGTGCCTGCGTCTGGTTACCATAGCAATAAACTTGGAACTCAGCAACACTTCAAGGTCATTCAACCAATCTCTACATTTGGTTACCATGGCAACCCACCTCGAAGACGACCATTCTGCTCCGGCTGCCGCTGGCCTCTTCTGGCGGGACAGAGCGGCACCGCTGCTGCTCCGGCTGCTCGGCCTGCTGCCCGGCGACCCGCCGCTGCGACCGCTTGAGGTGCCTGGGCGAGTCCCAGGGGTGGTGGGCCAGCGCCTCCGGCTGTGTGGAACGCCGGCGCTGCCGCGAGGACTGCCCGGCGCCCAGCAGGAAATGCTGCTGCTGCTGCTGCCGGTCGCCAAAGGAGGCGGCGGCTTCCTCGTCCACAGCAGCAGCCGTCGCTGCCGACGAGTCCCCTGCTGGCCAAGCGGTGGCCTCAGCCAGGGCGCCCTGAATGCTGCAGTTGAGCTGGTCAAGGAGACCCCGCAGGCGGTCGGTGGCGCGGGTCAGGTGGCCGAGGTCCGGGTGGCGCGGGTCGGTGCGGTCGGCCAGCTGGCGCAGCAGCAGCAAGTAGCGGGGCAGCCGCTGCACAGGGGTGAGCAGGAAGGCCGTGAGTTCGAGTCCCTCGCAGTCCGGATGCCGCTGGAGGCTCAGCAGGAGGTCGCGAAATTTGCGCGACCGGCGTCTCAGACGGCGAACGCAGCGCATGGCGGCGCCGAACTGGGCAACGTAGCTGCGGTACAGCTGCAGCAGCCGGCGCTCGTGCCGCTGCAGGAACTGCTGGACGGCCTGCGCCAGGCTGCACTGCGGCAGCGGCGGCTGGCGCTGCACTGAGCAGTCATCTGACTCCTCCAGGCTGCCGAGGAAGGCCGCGTGAATGTCGTAGAGGCGGGGCAGCGTGTTCGGGAAGATCAGGCTGCGGATGGGGCAGCGGGGGCGAAATGATGAGATGTTCTCAGCCATTACTGTGCTCATACAGCGATGGGTTCATTCTGTCACTCCGGACTCATCTCATTCTGTCACTCTGGAATCACCTCATTTTGTCACTCCGGAGTCATCTCATTATGTCACTCCGGAGTCATCTCATTATTTCAATCCGGACACCTCATTCTGTCACTCCGGACTCATCTCATTCTGTCACTCCGGACTCATCTCATTATGTCACTCCGGAGTCATCTCATTATTTCAATCCGGACACCTCATTCTGTCACTCCGGACTCATCTCATTCTGTCACTCCGGAGTCATCTCATTCTGTCACTCCAGAGTCACCTCATTCTGTCACTCGGGACTCATCTCATTCTGTCACTCTGGAGTCATCTCATTCTGTCACTCTGGAGTCACCCCCATTCCGTCACTCCGGACTCATCTCATTCTGTCACTCACCAGAGATCCCGAGTGCTGATGAAGGCGGCGGCCCTCAGCGAACCGCCAATCAGGTCAATGAGAGTCCACAGACAGAAGCAGTACTTGCGCTCCGTCTCCACGATCTCTTCGCACACTTTGCGGCGCTGGTCTACGGAAGAGGAATTGGATTGAATTGGATTGGACTGGCTTGAATTGGATTGGACTGGATTGGATTGGGTTGGGTTGAGTTGGATTGGATTGGGTTGAGTTGGATTGGATTGGATTGGATTGGATTGGATTGAATTGGATCGGATTGGGTTGAGTTGGATTGGATTGGATTGGATTAGATTGGATTGGGTTGGATTGGGTTGGATTGGATTGGATTGGATTGGGTTGGATTGGGTTGGATTGGATTGGATTGTGTTGGATTGGATTGGATTGGGTTGGATTGGATTGGATTGGGTTGGGTTGGATTGGATTGGATTGGATTGGATTGGATTGGATTGGGTTGGATTGGATTGGGTTGGGTTGAGTTGGATTGGATTGGATTGGATTGGGTTGGATTGGATTGGATTGGGTTGGACTCACTCTCAATGATTAGCCTCTCGTGCGGCGCAACGCGCCTCGCCAACTGATGCTGCTGTGTTCCCGAGTCCCAGCTGCGACACTGGTGAATCTCCGACTGCTGGTGCTGGTGCTGGTTCTGGTGCTGGTTCTGGTGCTGGTTCTGGTGCTGGTGCTGGTTCTGGTGCTGGTGCTGGTTCTGGTGCTGGTGCTGGTGCTGGTGCTGGTGCTGGTCCTCGAGCTGGTCAGCGGCCCCAGCAACCACAGCAGGACAGCCCTGTTCGCAGGCCCCATTGCTGACTGGCATCTGAAAGGGCAGAAGAATCGCAGAAAAGCCTGACTGGCCGATCCATTTATTTTCGCTAGCCCAGCCGAAACCCCAGACCTCCGGGTCGTCAGTCACGCCTTTGGCCCAGCGACCACCTGAGGAAACCTTCATCGGTCCCTCTGAAAGTCTCTGCAGCCTCCTGTTTTCGTGCACTTTTTCAGCCCAGCTGGACGCCACATCGGGCGCTGCAACTCCTCACGGCCGCACTGACGCCGCCGCACTAATTACTCCCGGGCCAGGACAGGTCGGATCCTTGATGGGGAATTTCCAGTTCAAATTCAATTTTCCACCTCGGATGTCAGCGCTGCTGTCTGTTTACCATTGAACAGAATCAGCGAGCCTTGTAGAACCTGCCGTCTTCCATGGCGTTTGGAATATCTCATATCGGACAGATTGGAAATGCAGGTTCGCATGTCCCTGTCCCGCAGATTTTTTATGGCTGGCCTAACCGGATCCTAATAAAATGCTTGGAATTATCTCTGATAAATTCCTATTAGTTAATAAATTGACTTTCCTAATACCTTAATTTACATTTATTAAAACATCCGCGTGTAGTCCCTGATTCGCAGCACACAAATATTGATATCAAAAAGACATCCATAAAAACAAATCTAAAAAACTAAACTAATTGGAATCCCAGATTCAAACTAAGCATCCCAGATTCTAATCAGGAATCCCAGACCCCAATCAGGCATATCAGATCCCAACCAGACATCGCAGATCTCGACCAGGCATCCCAGATCCCAAACAGGCATCCCAAATCCCAACCAGGCATTCCAGAATCCCAGTCAGGCATCCCAGATCCCAATCAGGCATGCCAGATCCCAATCAGGCATCCCAGATCCCAATCAGGCATCCCAGATCCCAATCAGGCATCCCAGATCCCAATCAGGCATGCCAGATCCCAATCAGGCATCCCAGATCCCAATCAGGCATCCCAGATCCCAATCAGGCATCCCAAATCGCCACTGACCGCTGCTGTCTCCTCCGCCTCCTCCTCGCTGCTGCTGTCAACGTGAGCGAACTGCTCCGCCAGCGCCAGGCTGAGCGTCAGGCTGCGCCGCGCCGACTCGGCGCCATCCCCGGCGCCGGCGCTCATCGCCGCAGTGGCGGATCTGCCGCAGGCGGTCCGAAGTCGCGGCTCAGGCGGGTCGTTCGCAGCTGCCGAACTACAGCGGCCGGGAACTGGAAAAGATTTTCCAATGCAGACTGAACGAGAGACAGCGGCACCCGGCTGCAGCTTGCGGCCCCATGTTTATAACCCCCGTGCTGTGGGAGCGGAGCGCCCCCGGTGGCTTAAAGTGCGCATTCATTGAGGAAAGGGATGGATGGAGAGGGATAGGGACGGATGGGGCGGCGTGCCTGGGACCGTCCGCAACTTCCCGCCCGGTGAGGGGAGCCGATGGAGGCAGGAAAGGTGGAATGCCGCAGCTGGGAGGGGGATAATCAGCGATGGATGCTGAGGTCGGGGCCGGAATGCCGCAGCTGGGGAAGTAGGGCGGTGGCTTGAAAATTAGGAGCTAAAAATGCGACCAGTTCGGGGGCCAAGGAGCCACGGCATGCGCAGCAGATTACTGCTAGTAGGCATTTCGGTTGCTGAAGTTAATTTTACTCGTATTCGACAGGAAATTTCAAGTCCTCCCATTCTCCCATTCTCTCCCTGCATCTCCGCTTCCGAGTCGGATCACGTGACTCACTTGAGCGCCGCCTACGCCAGTCAAAGCCGGCTCGGTTTATGAATGCCGGGCTTTGGGATTTCCTGCCCCAACTCCTCACTGCCCGCATGCAGCCTCGCGCCCACTTCGCCCCGGGATCCTCAAATGGGGATTACGTAACCCACTCCGGGGCAAGGGGGGAAGTTGACGAGTGGAGGACCGGGGAGTGCACGGGGATTCTGGACTGATAAACAAGAGGAAGCAAGGAGAGGCCCAAGTTTATTCGCGCCGGACTGCCGCAGAGCCATTAGCATTGAATCAATCAAAACAGTCTGAGGAGCCCCTCTCTCCGGCTTTGTTGGCCCGAGTCTGCTTTGGGGGAGCTCTGAGGAGATCTGGGGACTAATATCAATAATAATATATTCTCTTGCAATAATTTCCCCTTGGCTTTCGCAGTCAGTCAGTCTGGGATTTCACTACAAATTCCTCTGGAACTCCTTCCCTCCGACCCCCGGCAGTGAATGAGTGGCCTGTCGGGCCCTCAGCTGTTGCCGATTCTTGCAGATTGCGTCACTGCTAATAAGTCAGAGGCATTTGCTGCATGCAGTTCCTCCTGCTGTCTGCTGGCTTGCCTGCTGCCTGTGCTGCCCCTGTCTCCAGCAGTTTATGCAACTTTCCTGGCACAATCTTGGCGTTG
The DNA here is from genome assembly GCA_002269645.1 of Macrostomum lignano. Taxonomy (NCBI): domain Eukaryota; kingdom Metazoa; phylum Platyhelminthes; family Macrostomidae; genus Macrostomum; species Macrostomum lignano. The sequence continues at coordinate 8,051 of NIVC01005025.1, read as the reverse complement.
AAATTGCCAATACTCGTATGAATGGGGATTTCTATCTGGGTTTAGCACACGGAATCAGGATGGGGAGCAGATCCCAATGGGGATTTTTACCTGGGACTCACACACGGAATCAGGATAGGGAGCAGATCCCAATGGGGATTTCTACCTGGGACTCACACACGGAATCAGGATGGGGAGCAGATCCCAATGGGGATTTCTACCTGGGACTCACACACGGAATCAGGATGGGGAACAGATCCCAATGGGGATTTCTACCTGGGACTCACACACGGAATCAGGATGGGGAGCAGATCCCAATGGGGATTTCTACCTGGGACTCACACACGGAATCAGGATGGGGAGCAGATCCCAATGGGGATTTCTACCTGGGACTCACACACGGAATCAGGATGGGGAGCAGATCCCAATGGGGATTTCTACCTGGGACTCACACACGGAATCAGGATGGGGAGCAGATCCCAATGGGGATTTCTACCTGGGACTCACACACGGAATCAGGATGGGGAGCAGATCCCAATGGGGATTTCTACCTGGGACTCACACACGGAATCAGGATGGGGAACAGATCCCAATGGGGATTTCTACCTGGGACTCACATACGGAATCAGGATGGGGAGCAGATCCCAATGGGGATTTCTATCTAGGACTCACACACGGAATCAGAATGGGGAGCAGATCCCAATGGGGATTTCTACCAGGAATTGAACGGTTCGCGCAGTGGCCTTGCAAAGCAGGGCGCAATGCAAATTCGAAGGCAATAAAAGCAGACTGAGCTGCAGCCGAGTGCAACAGAGTTCGTTCGAACTCCCAAGAAGCAAGCAAGCAGTTTCCAATCTTGTTGGAACGGCCTGCGCACATCTGGAAGTTGTTGCCGCGATTTTCCTGCTTCTCCTAGGCAAATTCTTTCTTCTAGAAGAGAGAAAATCCAACAGCAGCGGGCCATCAATTTGCATTTGCGCAACGGGTGGCTCTCCAGCCAGATCCCATGGGATCTTTAGACCAACAGGTTTTCCGCCAGATTGGGAGGGAACCTCCGCACTTTTAATGGCATTTTTTCGAACTCGGGTCAGCTTTGGGGGAAATTTTTCTCTTGAGCAAGAAAACTTCCTCGTGTATTTAAACTGAATTTTTTATGGGGTTCCAGGCTTGAGCACTATTCTCCTGCCCCCAAAATTTGAACCCGTGACACCTGAGTTCACAATCCCCTGTGTTCACAATCCCCTGTGTTCACAATCCCCTGTGTTCACAATCCCCTGTGTTCACAATCCCCTGTGTTCACAATCCCCTGTGTTCACAATCCCCTGTGTTCACAATCCCCTGTGTTCACAATCCCCTGTGTTCACAATCCCCTGTGTTCACAATCCCCTGTGTTCACAATCCCCTGTGTTCACAATCCCCTGTGTTCACAATCCCCTGTGTTCACAATCCCCTGTGTTCACAATCCCCTGTGTTCACAATCCCCTGTGTTCACAATCCCCTGTGTTCACAATCCCCTGTGTTCACAATCCCCTGTGTTCACAATCCCCTGTGTTCACAATCCCCTGTGTTCACAATCCCCTGTGTTCACAATCCCCTGTGTTCACAATCCCCTGTGTTCACAATCCCCTGTGTTCACAATCCCCTGTGTTCACAATCCCCTGTGTTCACAATCCCCTGTGTTCACAATCCCCTGTGTTCACAATCCCCTGTGTTCACAATCCTTTGTTTAAAGTCCTCTAGATTGATAATCTCCTGTGTTCACGTCCCAAAAATTCAGAACTCAGAGTGTTTATTATTCCACGTTTTTCTGAAATCTCGAAACTTCTCAACCCCAAAAGAAACTTACCAGAGGTTTTCACTCCATCTGCAGCGCGGATTACAGTTGGTGAAAATGCCTCTTTGCGGTGGGAGGGCTCCAGCTCATGGCGGCTGGTGCTGAAAGTTGAAGACAGGGATTTCGGTACTTGCAGTACAGTCTGGACAGCCCAGACCTCGGACTTTCCCAGATCCTAATTTTTATAATTACAAATTGCATTTCATTCCCCCAAATGGTAAAACGGTAAAAGTAACAAAAATCTGAATTCCTAAAGTTGAGGGTTTGTGAAGTGTAGGGTTTGTTAAGTGTAGGGTTTGTGAAGTGTAGGATTTGTGAAGTGTAGGGTTTGTTAAGTGTAGGGTTTGTGAAGTGTAGGATTTGTGAAGTGTAGGGTTTGTTAAGTGTAGGGTTTGTGAAGTGTAGGATTTGTGAAGTGTAGGGTTTGTTAAGTGTAGGGTTTGTGAAGTGTAGGATTTGTGAAGTGTAGGGTTTGTGAAGTGTAGGATTTGTGAAGTGTAGGATTTGTGAAGTGTAGGGTTTGTGAAGTGTAGGGTTTGTGAAGTGTAGGATTTGTGAAGTGTAGGGTTTGTTAAGTGTAGGGTTTGTGAAGTGTAGGGTTTGTGAAGTGTAGGATTTGTGAAGTGTAGGGTTTGTGAAGTGTAGGATTTGTGAAGTGTAGGGTTTGTTAAGTGTAGGATTTGTGAAGTGTAGGATTTGTGAAGTGTAGGGTTTGTGAAGTGTAGGATTTGTGAAGTGTAGGATTTGTGAAGCTTAGGGTTTGTGAAGTGTAGGGTTTGTGAAGTGTAGGGTTTGTGAAGTGTAGGATTTGTGAAGCTTAGGGTTTGTGAAGTGAACGGTTTGTGAAGTGAAGGGTTTGTGAAGAGTGAAGTGGAGGGTTTGTGAAGTGTAGGGTTTGTGAAGTGTAGGGTTTGTGAAGTGTAGGATTTGTGAAGTGTAGGGTTTGTGAAGTGTAGGGTTTGTGAAGTGTAGGGTTTGTTAAGTGTAGGGTTTGTGAAGTGTAGGATTTGTGAAGCTTAGGGTTTGTGAAGTGAACGGTTTGTGAAGTGAAGGGTTTGTGAAGAGTGAAGTGGAGGGTTTGTGAAGTTGAGGGCTTGTGAAGAGTGATGTGGAGGGTTTGTGAAGTTGAGGGCTTGTGAAGAGTGATGTGGAGGGTTTGTGAAGTTTAGGGTTTCTGAAAGCACTCACCAATTTCCCGACTCAAAGTTCAACTTTCCCACACAGTTCGACAAGGTCGCGGGCTCGATTCGCGCCTGCTCAATGAAAAAAGCGCGGAGGCAGTCAATCAGCTGATCCACTGTCAGCAGCAGCAGAGCTGTCAGCTTCAGCAGCAGCAGAAATGGCCAGGAAATCATGGCCAGAAAGTCCAGTTTGCTTTCGCCGCAGCAGTTGTCAGCCATGCCGAGTTCCGCTATCTCGCGGTCCCCATCGCGGATCCGGCAGGGTTGTGTGGGGCTATCAAAGTCGGTTCGCGAGCCCCTGCTTTGCCCAGACGACTTTGGCAGAGAGGCGGGCGTGACTCCGCAAGCGAGGGTGGGGAGATCTATATTAAGGGGTCCCAGCGTGTCCCGCACGTCTTGGGGATGCGGGAGAGGCGGGTTTGTGTAGGAGAGGACAGACTGAAGGGGGGTGACACGCGAAGAAGGGGAGGCCGACCAATAACAGCCATTACCCTCAGTGTTTCTCCCCAATGTACACTCGGATAGGGGAGGAGAGCTGGCTGGCCTTGCCAATAGAGTTTTGGGAACTTGGGCAGGATAAGCTGGAAAAGAACCCCTCGCGCCGCTCAACCCCCCCCCCTCAGATTTGCCTCCTCCGCCCGAGAGCCCCAGAGGCTGACGTCACCTCCTCTGGCAGCGCTGAGGTGCGGCTGTGAGCGCCGCTACTCGAGCTCAGCTCATTCTGCGAATCGATTTCCCTATGCGGATGGGAATTTCGAATCTCCACCCGCAGATATTCGGGACAGCCGCTATATCGAGCGCTCCGAGATTCATTTATCCCATGGTTGCGAGGCGCACCGCACCAACAGGCTTTTCAGTCTTTCAGAGTAGCGACCCGCTATAAGAAACTGGCGCGTCGGGCAGCACAGGAGACGGAGCCGCCGGAGTGCAAGAAATTCTGAAAAACAATTCTCCAAGGCGTTCGTTCAACGATTCTCAATCTAGCTCGAAATTTAGCAGCACCTTGTAAATAAATGATTTATAAAACATTAAATTAAATTTAATTTAAATTAACTCATAACCACAGATACTATACACGTAAAAGAATCGAACTTGTATAAGAATTTTTAAAAAAGGTTCCAGAGCATGACGTCACATTGTCTGCTGTGCAGTTTAGTTGCTTGAATTTTTCAGATTGCACTGAATATCTTATAAGGGGCGCCAGCTACAGAGGGGGCGCCAGCTACAAAGGGGCGGTAGCTACAGAGGGGGCGCCAGCTACAGAGGGCGCCAGCTACAGAGGGGCGCAGCTACAGAGGGGCGCCAGCTACAGAGGGGGCGCCAGCTACAGAGGGGGCGCCAGCTACAGAGGGGTGCCAGCTACAGAGGAGGCGCCAGCTACAGAGGGGGCGCCAGCTACAGAGGGGTGCCAGCTACAGAGGGGCGCCAGCTACAGAGGGCGCAGCTACAGAGGGGCGCCAGCTACAGAGGGGGCGCCAGCTACAGAGGGGCGCCAGCTACAGAGGGGATGCCAGATAAAGAGGGGGTGCCAGATAAAGAGGGGCGCCAGCTACAGAGGGGGTGCCAGCTACAGAAGGGGTGCCAGCTAAAGAGGGGGTGCCAGCTACAGAGGGGTGCCAGCTACAAAGGGGCGGTAGCTACAGAGGGGGCGCCAGCTACAGAGGGGCGCCAGCTACAGAGGGGCGCAGCTACAGAGGGGCGCCAGCTACAGAGGGGGCGCCAGCTACAGAGGGGCGCCAGCTACAGAGGGGATGCCAGATAAAGAGGGGGTGCCAGATAAAGAGGGGCGCCAGCTACAGAGGGGGTGCCAGCTACAGAGGGGGCGCCAGCTACAGAGGGGCGCCAGCTACAGAGGGGCGCCAGCTACAGAGGGGGCGCCAGCTACAGAGGGGGCGCCAGCTACAGAGGGGGCGCCAGCTACAGAGGGGGCGCCAGCTACAGAGGGGGCGCCAGCTACAGAGGGGCGCCAGCTACAGAGGGGGTGCCAGCTACAGAGGGGGCGCCAGCTACAGAGGGGCGCCAGCTACAGAGGGGGCGCCAGCTACAGAGGGGCGCCAGCTACAGAGGGGGCGCCAGCTACAGAGGGGCGCCAGCTACAGAGGCACAGGCTACAAAAGTTTTTGCTCGAAGCTGGCTGCTCCGAGCGCATGATTGACTCGCCGACATTTCCATAAAAGCGGAAAATACCGGCGGGCAGTTCTGGTGCTCCGAAAAGAGTCAAATCAGAAGCAGCCCGACTCAAATCTACGCTCGTATTCAGGAAATTCCAGTTTCCAAGGTCAAGCAAAACGCACTGGTCACTGATAAACAAATCAGAATGACAAGTTGCAAATGCTTCTAAAATTAATTCTGATTACACGCTCGGCATGGACTTCTTGATTCCATGTTCTATTTTTAGAAGTCCATGGTCAATGCAGCAAAGAGCAAAGCTATTTTCGAGCCTGACTTCAGGTCTTCAGCTGCCACGCTAAAATTAGCTTTGGCAGTTTTGTCATTTCAGAGTCATTTCGGCGGCAATTTGGGCCAAAAGAAAGCAGAGGTTTCCTTCTCTCGGCTGGAGCTTGGGACAGCGCTAGCGACGGCGGCAGTTATTCCAGCAGCCATAAATCATCGCCATAACATGAGCCGGAGAAACAGGTTTGAAAGGAATTCCTGCAGGCCCGTGTAACTGTTTCTGATGGAGCTAGAAGTCTGGTAAAGTAGTAATGACAAATACCGCTTTCACCAGAAAAGATTGTTTAAGCGAAATGGCTTAAATAGTTGTGAATTAAAAGTACAATGTTCCGCAAGGAAACAGATTTGAAGCAATTATTTCGATTCACATTCAGAACAATAATTGGGTCCACATTCGGAACACTGTTCGGTTCCACATTCGGAACACTGTTCGGTTCCACATTCGGAACACTGTTCGGTTCCACATTCGGAACACTGTTCGGATCCACATTCGGAACACTGTTCGGATCCACATTCGGAACACTGTTCGGTTCCACATTCGGAACACTGTTCGGTTCCACATTCGGAACACTGTTCGGATCCACATTCGGAACACTGTTCGGTTCCACATTCGGAACACTGTTCGGATCCACATTCGGAACACTGTTCGGTTCCACATTCGGAACACTGTTCGGATCCACATTCGGAACACTGTTCGGTTCCACATTCGGAAAAAGATTCGGGTCTACATTCGGAACAAGATTCGGGTCTACATTCGAACAAGATTCGGGTCTACATTCGGAACAAGATTCGGGTCTACATTCGGAACAAAGATTCGGGTCTACATTCGGAACAAGATTCGGGTCTACATTCGGAACAAGATTCGGTCTACATTCGGAACAATATTCGGATTCACATTCGCAACAAAATCGTTGCGGCATACACAGGGCATGCAGCTACATTGAATAAAAAAATGAATTTCCATCCAACACAATCTGCGCCGAACAACACAAGGCCTCACCCGGATGTCCCCCGGCGCCAGGTGCAGGCAGCTCACCCGGCCGCAAATTCGAGTCCTTGTGACCTGGAGACTTCGGGCCGCCGGCTGATCGACCTCGTTGGCCGCCGCCGGACCCGCCGGCCGCTCCAGCCGAAGTTCCCGCAGCGAGCGCAGCGCGGCGGCCAGCTGGAGCTCGGCGGCTTTGAAGGAACTCCGCTGCTGATCGAAACTGGGAAGTTGAAGCATTGAAACTGGGAGAATTCTCAGACTGCGAAGCTAGGCTACGAGAACACGGAACGGATAATCTTGAATGTCGAACGAAACGGCGCTGGAGATCTCGAGTCGTGATTTTCTTGTTTGAAATTCAGATTTGAATGCCTGCAAAGTTGGGCGCTTGCAGCTGCAGTTCAGGCTTTAATACTTGTGTAAGCGCGAAGCAGGGAGAGGCGGCTGAGGGAGAGGCAGAGGCCGTTGCAGTCACCAAGCGTTCATCAAGCGGGCAATAAAGTGCTTTCTGGGTTTCCAACTTTGCTTCTGTTTTCAAATTTTCCAGTTGCAGAGAGAGAGAAAAAGAAATGCCAGTGCGAGGCAATTTCCTTATGTTTTCATTAATTTCTGGCGTGGCAAAATGCGTGCATTTGCAATACGAGACTGCCACTGGGTCTCTTCCTTGCAGTGAGTATCAGCTGGGATCTTGAACTACTTCCTAGCTGGCTTTTTTCACCGGCACCTGCAGACATTGGGGGTTGACGAGGGTCAAGGGCGGGGAGCTGCTGAGATTTCCAATGCTCAAATGAGGGGTTACTGAGATTTCCAATGCTCAAATGAGGGTTACTGAGATTTCCAATGCTCAAATGAGGGTTGCTGAGATTTCCAATGCTCAAATGAGGGGTTGCTGAGATTTCCAATGCTCAAATGAGGGGTTGCTGAGATTTCCAATGCTCAAATGAGGGGTTACTGAGATTTCCAATGCTCAAATGAGGGGTTACTGAGATTTCCAATGCTCAAATGAGGGGTTGCTGAGATCCCAATGCTCAAATGAGGGTTGCTGAGATCCAATGCTCAAATGAGGGGTTACTGATCGATTTCCAATGCTAAATGAGGGGTTACTGATCGATTTCCAATGCTCAAATGAGGGGTTACTGAGATTTCCAATGCTCAAATGAGGGGTTACTGATCGATTTCCAATGCTCAATGAGGGGTTACTGATCGATTTCCAATGCTCAAATGAGGGTTACTGATCGATTTCCAATGCTCAAATGAGGGGTTACTGAGATTTCCAATGCTCAAATGAGGTTACTGATCGATTTCCAATGCTCAAATGAGGGGTTACTGAGATTTCAATGCTCAAATGAGGGGTTACTGATCGATTTCCAATGCTCAAATGAGGGGTTACTGATCGATTTCCAATGCTCAAATGAGGGGTTACTGATCGATTTCCAATGCTCAAATGAGGGGTTACTGAGATTTCCAATGCTCAAATGAGGGGTTACTGAGATTTCCAATGCTCAAATGAGGGCGTTGCTGAGATCCCATGCTCAAATGAGGGGTTGCTGAGTGCCAATGCTCAAATGAGGGGTTGCTGAGATTTCCAATGCTCAAATGGGGGCTGCTATTTTTTCTT
>NIVC01005024.1:10000-28407 GCA_002269645.1 Macrostomum lignano | reverse complement strand
TTAGCAATAATTCATGATCGGAGAGTCAATATTGTGTTTAGTATTGAAGGATTCGCATTTAGCTCATCAGACGATAATACATAGCTAAACGTCCTACGGTCCAGCACAGCTACAAATCAAGTCACAATCCAAAGCAAATTTCCCAACTCTCAAAGCAATCCATAGCCGCTTCAAAGGGATAATTGGAAAAGGGGGAGTTCACTCCGGGGGATCAATGAAGGGCGGTTGACTTTGGCGGTTGGGCTCGCTGTGCGGGAAACAGAGCAATAGGGGATGATTTTGTGCCGCGGCGAAGATTGCCGAGCTTTCCCCCTGTTCCCATGAAAATGGATTTGCCAACCAAAGCTAAGCAGAAGCAGAAGGCTTCTCAGCCTTCTTAGAAAAGTCTTGAGTCGATATTCTCTGTTGTACTTTAATCAAGGATCTGCATTTCTAATTTTCAAGAGCCATTTATCCATCGAAAGTGAAGGTTGAAAACTTCTGCCAGAAAACTGGTGTTTAGATAACAAGACCCTAAAACGGTCTGAAAGTCTTGCCGAACCATAAATATCTGAAATATGATTTCGCTGATTATAAGCCCCCGAATCCTGCCGATGAGATTAAAGCAGCCCACAACTTGTGCCAGCGTAATAAAACAGTGGAAACTGGTGTCCGTGAATCTGCTTCGAACTTAGCCAACCTGAAATTTTCTTGCAAAGTAAGTCCGAATAGAAGAGGAATGAAGGAAATCATAAAATTTGTCGGAAGGTGTGTCAGAAGGTGCGTCAGAATGTGTCAGGTTTGTCAGCAGGTATGTCAGGAAGTGTGCCACAAGGTGTCAGAAGGTGTGTCAGGTTTCTCACAATGTGTGTCAGGTTTGTCAGCAGGTATGTCAGGAAGTGCGTCACAAGGTGTCAGAAAGTGTGTTAGAAGGTGTGTCAGAAGGTGTGTCAGAAAAGGTGTGCCATTAAAAGGGTGCCAGAAATGGATACCCAAAAAAGCGATATTATGTGTCAGTGAAAGAGCCCAATTCTATTCTTGAGCAGTCAGGGCACGCAGCACATGAGCACGGAGGCCACTGTGAGCATGGTGCTCAGCAGGCCAGTCAAATTCAGCGCGAACGCCACCTTGCCATATCGGCGCGCTTTCGCGAACAGCCGCTCCGCCTCCAGATCGCTTCGCTGATCGTCGCCGCAGCCGCCGGTGGTCTGAAGCTCCACGCAGATCCGAGCCGACCGGATCGAAAAGTACACAGCCAGGCCGCCCAGGGGCAGGTTGAAGAACAGGGCGGTCAGGGCCGACATGCCCAGGTAGGTGACGCCCTGCTGCTGCTGCTGCTGCTGCTGCTGCTGCTGGTGCCGCTTCCCCAGATACTTTCGACAAATTCCTTCCGGCCGTCGCTCAGCTGCTTCGCTGTCCGCGATCTCTCCAGCTTCCGCTTCTTCATCATTGTGTTCAACTTCAACCTCGGAATCCTTGGAGCCCGGATTCGCTAGGACAGTGGCGTTGGCGGCTGGCGGAGGCGGCGCCGGTGGCAGCGGAGGACTAGATGAGGCATCCGCCGGTCTGAGAGGCGCCAGGTACACGGTCTGCGGCTCGGCCGCTTCAATCGACTGCATGTTGAACTGCACCCTCATTGCTGCACCGGCTGAGATGGTGAAGACTGCGAGGAAATTGTCAGTTGCGAAGCACCTTCTGCCGTTGAACCAGCTGGGCAGCCTGAGGGGAAATGTGCCTTAGCTTCCTAATCCTAGGAAGGGCAGTGTTTATTTACTGTTCTCGCCGGCTGCACCTGCAAACCGTTCATTATCCTGCACTTCCTGACTGGCCTGTCAGTGACGCGGCGGATGCGTTGTGGACAATTAATGCCTAGAAATATCTCAGCAGTCTGTGATTGGGTCAGGGCCTCTCCATCCTGTTCTGTCTCTTCGCACCCTGCAGAATTAGTGTGATTCAGCCACGCCCAAGTCGTTGGGACTGGGGACTTTTTACCTCTGTACTGAGTTCAAACACCTGCTGCAACTTTTACACTCGCTACGAGCGCGTACACTCTTCTCCGTTCCTCTCCTCTCCCTCCTCTCCCTTCTCTCCTCCCCTTTCCTCTATTCTCCGTCTCTCTCTTCCTCTCCTCTCCCCTCTCTCTTCCTCTCCTCTCCCCTCTCTCTTCCTCTCCTCTCCCCTCTCTCTTCCTCTCCTCTCCCCTCTCTCTTCCTCTCCTCCCCCACCTCTCTCTTCCTCTCCTCTCTCCTCTCTCTTCCTCTTCTCTCCCCTCTCTCTTCCTCTCCTCTCCCCTCTCTCTTCCTCTCCTCTCCCCTCTCTCTTCCTCTCCTCTCCCCTCTCTCTTCCTCTCCTCTCCCCTCTCTCTTCCTCTCCTCTCCCCTCTCTCTTCCTCTCCTCCCCCTCCTCTCTCTTCCTCTCCTCCCCCTCCTCTCTCTTCCTCTCCTCTCCCTCCTCTTTCTTCTTCTCCTCGCCAGTTCTTATACTTCGACTCGTACTCGAAACAATAAAAAGAAGCAAGCGCAAGCAAGCCCTTTAAGTTTCGGTGGTCAGTTGGTCTCATGATTTTATATTGTATATATTCTGAATAGTCAAATTCTTTGCAAGGTTGCAAATTGGAGGGCAAAGCAACTGATTTATCACGAGAGCAAAATTAAGCGATAAGGCGATTTGATTTTAAGAGTTAAAACAGCGGCAGGTTAAAATAGCACAGTTATTGACAGCTGTGATTTACCTGCCAAAACAATAGTGAACAGAATGACTTTTCCAAAAGCGATAAATTTTCCAGATTCAGTTTAAGCTAAACTCATGCTAGCTATACTACTTAACCTTTTTCTGAGAAATGCAAACGTCTGATAAGTGCACATGATTACCACAGATTATATGCATTACTGTTCAATAAATTTAAATCTAATCTACCAAAAATTATAACGAACTAATGGAGTTTTTATCTCGTTTAAGTTTAGGGGTGAACTTAGAATAGAATTAGTGAGAGTAAGGGTGAGTAGGAGGGGAGAGAAGATGAGAGCGTGACAATCAGAGTGCGAGCGACTGAGAGAGAGAGTGACTATGAGAGAGGAGAGTGACTATGAGAGAGGGGAGTGACTATGAGAGAGGGGAGTGACTATGAGAGAGGGGAGTGACTATGAGAGAGGGGAGTGACTATGAGAGAGGAGAGTGACTATGAGAGAGGGGAGTGACTATGAGAGAGGGGAGTGACTATGAGAGAGGGGAGTGACTATGAGAGAGGGGAGTGACTATGAGAGAGGGGAGTGACTATGAGAGAGGGGAGTGACTATGAGAGAGGGCAGTGACTATGAGAGAGGGGAGTGACTATGAGAGAGGGGAGTGACTATGAGAGAGGGGAGTGACTATGAGAGAGGGGAGTGACTATGAGAGAGGGGAGTGACTATGAGAGAGGAGAGTGACTATGAGAGAGGGAGTGACTATCCGAGAGGGGAGTGACTATGAGAGAGGGGAGTGACTATGAGAGAGGAGAGTGACTATGAGAGAGGGAGTGACTATCCGAGAGGGGAGTGACTATGAGAGAGGGGAGTGACTATGAGAGAGGGGAGTGACTATGAGAGAGGAGAGTGACTATGAGAGAGGGAGTGACTATCCGAGAGGGGAGAGTGACTATGAGAGAGGAGAGTGACTATGAGAGGGGGGAGTGACTATGAGAGAGGGGAGTGAAGTTAGTGAGGATTTGAGCACGCTATAGACGGTCAGTGCTAGCACAATAAATCCTGAGTGCCAGTCCCGCCAAGCGCAGCGTCATCAGGAAGCAATGAGAATAAGAAGAGGTCGCGGAGCAGTTGAGCAAAGCGTCGAAGCGTCGAGCCGTGGCGTCATGGTCAGAAACAGAGCAACGCAGGCTTAAGTGTTAACCAAGATAGTTGATCAGCCGCCGCATTACTCTGCCGCCGGGGTTGTCGGGTCAGAATCCTCTTCTTCATCAATCTCTGGCAGATCGTTTTTAATCGCCAAGATGCCTTCGATTCTGTCGCCGCATTCAGGCGCCGACACTGGCGCCGCTGATACCTCGGCGGGCTCGTCTTGAACTGGCGTGCCGTTGGCGCCGGCGCCGTGCAGCAGCAGGGCGCGCACAAAGTCCGCCTCGCGCCTGGCGCAGTCGAATGCCACGCGCGGATCGGCGCTAGGACACCGGAGGAGGCTGGGCGCCATCACGACCGCTAGGCCGGCTGCGTCCATCTTGGTGGCCCGAGCTACCGCGGGGTCGCCGAGGAACTGGCGGAGGAACAGCAGCAGATGGTCCACCACCAGCCTGCGTGCGGGGTGCGACATTCGAGATCGTGTTCGCTTTGCAACTGATGATGATGATGATGTTGATAATGATGATGATGATGGTGATGATGGTGATGATGGTGATGATGGTGATGATGGTGATGGTGATGATGATGGTGATGATGGTGATGATGGTGATGATGGTGATGATGATGGTGATGATGATGATGATGATGATGATGATGATGGTGATGATGATGCTGATGATGATGATGATGATGATGATTGATGATGATGATGATGATGATGGTGATGATGATGATGATGATGGTGATGATGATGATGATGATGGTGATAATGATGATGATGATGATGATGATGATGATGATGATGGTGATCATGATGATGATGGTGATGATGATGATAATGATGATGATGATGACGATGATGATGATGATGATGGTGATGGTGATGATGGTGATGATGATGATGATGAAGATAATGATGATAGTGATGATAATGAAGATTATTATGAGGCAAGTTTATTGATGATGATGATGATGGTGATGATGGTGATGATGATGATGATGATGATGATGGTGATGATGGTGGTGATGATGATGATGATAATGATGATGATTATGATGCAAGTTTATTGATGATGATGATGATGGTAGTTTATTGATTTTATATTTAAGTTTATTGTGGCAAGTCAAACACTCGATATTCTACTGGGAGTAGTGTAAGAATGCTTGAGAGCACAGATAAATCAGCAAACTTCGAACCTATTCAGCGGCGGCAGCAGTTTCAGCAGCGCCGCAGCCTCATCTGGCGAGTTTGCAGCTTCCAGAGCTCGGCTGTAGACCGACTGAGGAATCAGCGGCTCGGGCAGCTCCCGGTACCACAGCTTCAGCAGGCTGGCTGCCACGCAGGCGTCAGCTAGCTGGCCGCGACATCCCGCCGGGTCCCACAGCTCCAGCTGGGTGCGCGCCCTGTTCACCGCGTCCGTGTCCCCGGGCGCCCTGAAGATGCCCTCGGTGCTCAGGCCGCCGAGTCGTTGAATCTCGTCGGCGAGGAAAGCCGGCACCCAGGGCAGGTCGGGCTCTGACAATGACCAGTCGATCGCGTCCCGGAACAGGCTGCTGCCGCCACCCTCCGCCAGCCGCTGCCTCTGCAGGGACACCAGCTCTTCCAGGCTGCCGCCGAACACGCCAGTGCGGAATATGGTCCTCTGCGGGCGGAAGGAACCCGGTGTCTCCTTTGTTCCGCTTTGTCAGCTGGGCTAGGATGAGCTAGGGCTTGAGAGGGACCTCTGGGAGGGTGTCAGACTATCTAGGAGGGTGTTAGGATAGCTAGGAGGGTGTCAGACTATCTAAGATGGTGTCAGACTATTTAGGGGTGTCAGACTATCTAGGAGGGTGTCAGGCTAGCTAGGAGGGTGTCAGACTATCTAAGATGGTGTCAGACTATCTAGGAGGGTGTCAGACTATCTAAGAAGATGTCAGACTATCTAGGAGGGTGTCAGACTATCTAGGAGGGTGTTAGGATAGCTAGGAGGGTGTCAGACTAGCTAGAAGGGTGTCAGACTATCTAAGAAGATGTCAGACTATCTAGGAGGTTGTCAGACTATCTAAGATGGTGTCAGGCTATTTTAGATGGTGTCAGACTATTTTAGATGGTGTCAGACTATCTAAGATGGTGTCAGACTATCTATGAGGGTGTCAGACTATCTAAGATGGTGTCAGACTATCTACTAGGGTGTCAGACTAGCTAGAAGGGTTTCAGACTAGCTAGAAGGGTTTCCGACTATCTAGGAGGGTGTCAGACTAGCTAGAAGGGTTTCAGACTAGCTAGAAGGGTTTCAGACTAGCTAGAAGGGTGTCAGACTATCTAAGAAGATGTCAGACTATCTAGGAGGGTGTCAGACTATCTAAGATGGTGTCAGGCTATCTAGAAGAGTGTCAGGCTAGCTAAGAGGAGTGTCAGACAGATAATAGGGAAGGTAATTTAACTAGTCAGTAGCTAGAGTTTCTCTGTCACCATACAAAATTCGATACGCATTCTTATCTCACTACTCTGGCTCTTCACTGAAGCCGCCCACCTTGGCTACCAGCAGTTCGTCGAGGCTCGGCATCTCGCGGCCCCGCCTGGCGCCCACGGTCAGCACACGGCGAAGTCGGCGAAGGCAGGCGGCGGCGAACTGCCGCTGTAGGGAAGCAACTTCAGCCGCCTCCGCTCCCTGCTGCTGCTGCTGCGGTTGCTGAGCCTGAGCGTGCCGCAGCAGAAATCCTTCCAGGTAAGGAGCGAACTCCCCGCTGGGCGGGAAGAAGTGCAGGCACAGAGCCAGCAGCTCCCAGCCGAGCTGCAGGCTGGCGAGGGACGGATTTGCCGTCAGCTGCTTGCACAGCTGCATCAGCTGCTCGTCACGCATGCCGGGCATCTGGAGGCCGCGGACGACCAGCTGCTTCGCCAGCTGAGGCTTCGACTGGCTGGACCGCCTGTCGCCCATGTAGCCGCGCACCGCTTTGAAGCTGGCCGCCGATTCGCGCTTCGCCGCCGACAAGGACAGCAGCGATTTTGTTGACGATGGCGATGAGGACGGCTGGGAAGTCAGCGAAGCCGAGGCGGCGGTGGCGGCCAGCAGCGGCTTGGCCAGGCCGTCGCGGGACCAGCTGAGAAGGCGGGCCGGGCTGCGTGTTTTGCGGAACAGCGACAGAGCCCAGCCTGGCGGCGGCGGCGGCGACTGCTGCTGGCCCGAGTCCGGCATCAGCACCGGCTTCTGCTGGATGTGCGAATGAGGGGTGGGCCGCCCACTGCCTGCTGCATTCGCTCTTCTCCCGTACCGCCCATGCATCTCTGCATTGATCTTTCCTCTCGTCTGCTTTGCGCCCGTGTTCTCACTATTGCCTCCCCCTATTGTCTCCCTTCCTGTCCCTTCCTGTCCCTTCCTGTCCCTTCCTGTCCCTTCCTGTCCCTTCCTGTCCCTTCCTGTCCCTTCCTGTCCCTTCCTGTCCCTTCCTGTCCCTTCCTGTCCCTTCCTGTCCCTTCCTGTCCCTTCCTGTCCCTTCCTGTCCCTTCCTGTCCCTTCCTGTCCCTTCCTGTCCCTTCCTGTCCCTTCCTGTCCCTTCCTGTCCCTTCCTGTCCCTTCCTGTCCCTTCCTGTCCCTTCCTGTCCCTTCCTGTCCCTTCCTGTCCCTTCCTGTCTCTTCTCTCTCTTCTCTCCATTCTCTCCCTTCTCTTCCTTCTCTCCCTTCTCTTCCTTCTCTCCCTCTCCCAGCCCCTCTCACAGTCGGGGTGGCAGGCAATGCGGCTGACTCAGCTTCAGCAGCGGGAGCCGCGGCCGTCACCGAAGCGGCCGCCGACGTTGTGTCAACGGTGGTGCCGTCAGAGCTGACAGACAGTGTGCTCTGCGACCAGCGGCTGCCCCCCAAACCAGACGAAATCGGCGACGGCGATGGCGACGGCGACGGCGACGGCGAAGGTGGAGGAAGCGACGGCGGCGGCGGCAGCGGCGGCGGCGGTGGCGGGGGTCTCTGATGCGGCCTGGTCGGGCAGGTTGGATTTGTCCGAGGAAATGGTCGTGGCGTCCGCACAGAGCGCTGCTGCTGGATCGGCGGCTGCTGGGCGGCGGAGGAGGCCGACGCCTCGCCGTTGCCGTTGCCGCACCTGGGAGACAGCGCAGCCGCCGCCCCCGACGATGAAGGAGCCGGCGACCAGGAGCTCTGCACTGAGTGGCGCGGATAACGCTGGAATGATTGGTGAGGGATGGCTATTTTACAGCGCTTAGTTGTAAAACTAGTAGTTGTAAGCACAGTTGCTCCCCAATATACAGTTTGCACCATGTACAAATTTCATCACGTGACTGCATTCCCTGCGTTTATTATCTATCCACCCCTAAGTGTGCAATAATGATATCTCAGGGACTACTCAAGTAGGACGGGGAAACCTCCTTTCTTAGAAACTTTTGGAAGGCAGTTTTTCCGAAAATTACACTACAGAGATAGAAAATTTTGATTTTTTCAGCACAAAAATTGTTATTGCTTTCGATAGGAGGCAAATCCAAAGTTCATCCTTTGATATGTTGCGCCTTTCTTATTGCTCTATTAATTTATATTCATAAAGCTTTTCGTTCAGAAAATTAGGATTATTTGTTCATTTTTTATTCTACGAGGTTCCCCGTCCTACTTAAGTAGTCCTTGAGATATCATTATTGCACACTTAGGGATGGATAGATAATAAACGCAGGGAATGCAGTCACGTGATCAAAGGGGATGTCAACTTAAGCACCAGAATGGAGCCCGAAGTTCAGCTCCGGACCAAACCGACTGCAATCGATAACTTGTCGGCCCAGACGACTAGAATCGCCGAGACATCCCATCCGGCTCCCTTCCTTGGGGTCCCAGGGGATAAAGGGGATAAAATGGGGATCTCATGTCAACTTAAGGCTCTGGAATGGAGCCCGAAGTTCAGCTCCGGACCAAACCGACTGCAATCGATAACTTGTCGGCCCAGACGACTAGAATCGCCGAGACATCCCATCCGGCTCCCTTCCTTGGGGTCCCAGGGGATAAAGGGGATAAAATGGGGATCTCATGTCAACTTAAGGCTCTGGAATGGAGCCCGAAGTTCAGCTCCGGCCCAAACCGACTGCAATCGATAACTTGTCGGCCCAGACGACTAGAATCGCCGAGACATCCCATCCGGCTCCCTTCCTTGGGGTCCCAGGGGATAAAGGGGATAAAATGGGGATCTCATGTCAACTTAAGGCTCTGGAATGGAGCCCGAAGTTCAGCTCCGGCCCAAACCGACTGCAATCGATAACTTGTCGGCCCAGACGACTAGAATCGCCGAGACATCCCATCCGGCTCCCTTCCTTGGGGTCCCAGGGGATAAAGGGGATAAAATGGGGATCTCATGTCAACTTAAGGCTCTGGAATGGAGCCCGAAGTTCAGCTCCGGACCAAACCGACTGCAATCGATAACTTGTCGGCCCAGACGACTAGAATCGCCGAGACATCCCATCCGGCTCCCTTCCTTGGGGTCCCAGGGGATAAAGGGGATAAAATGGGGATCTCATGTCAACTTAAGGCTCTGGAATGGAGCCCGAAGTTCAGCTCCGGACCAAACCGACTGCAATCGATAACTTGTCGGCCCAGACGACTAGAATCGCCGAGACATCCCATCCGGCTCCCTTCCTTGGGGTCCCAGGGGATAAAGGGGATAAAATGGGGATCTCATGTCAACTTAAGGCTCTGGAATGGAGCCCGAAGTTCAGCTCCGGACCAAACCGACTGCAATCGATAACTTGTCGGCCCAGACGACTAGAATCGCCGAGACATCCCATCCGGCTCCCTTCCTTGGGGTCCCAGGGGATAAAGGGGATAAAATGGGGATCTCATGTCAACTTAAGGCTCTGGAATGGAGCCCGAAGTTCAGCTCCGGACCAAACCGACTGCAATCGATAACTTGTCGGCCCAGACGACTAGAATCGCCGAGACATCCCATCCGGCTCCCTTCCTTGGGGTCCCAGGGGATAAAGGGGATAAAATGGGGATCTCATGTCAACTTAAGGCTCTGGAATGGAGCCCGAAGTTCAGCTCCGGACCAAACCGACTGCAATCGATAACTTGTCGGCCCAGACGACTAGAATCGCCGAGACATCCCATCCGGCTCCCTTCCTTGGGGTCCCAGGGGATAAAGGGGATAAAATGGGGATCTCATGTCAACTTAAGGCTCTGGAATGGAGCCCGAAGTTCAGCTCCGGACCAAACCGACTGCAATCGATAACTTGTCGGCCCAGACGACTAGAATCGCCGAGACATCCCATCCGGCTCCCTTCCTTGGGGTCCCAGGGGATAAAGGGGATAAAATGGGGATCTCATGTCAGCTTAAGCACCAGAATGGAGCCCGAAGTTCAGCTCCGGCCCAAACCGACTGCAATCGATAACTTGTCGGCCCAGACGACTAGAATCGCCGAGACATCCCATCCGGCTCCCTTCCTTGGGGTCCCAGGGGATAAAGGGGATAAAATGGGGATCTCATGTCAACTTAAGGCTCTGGAATGGAGCCCGAAGTTCAGCTCCAGACCAAACCGACTGCAATCGATAACTTGTCGGCCCAGACGACTAGAATCGCCGAGACATCCCATCCGGCTCCCTTCCTTGGGGTCCCAGGGGATAAAGGGGATAAAATGGGGATCTCATGTCAACTTAAGGCTCTGGAATGGAGCCCGAAGTTCAGCTCCGGCCCAAACCGACTGCAATCGATAACTTGTCGGCCCAGACGACTAGAATCGCCGAGACATCCCATCCGGCTCCCTTCCTTGGGGTCCCAGGGGATAAAGGGGATAAAATGGGGATCTCATGTCAACTTAAGGCTCTGGAATGGAGCCCGAAGTTCAGCTCCGGACCAAACCGACTGCAATCGATAACTTGTCGGCCCAGACGACTAGAATCGCCGAGACATCCCATCCGGCTCCCTTCCTTGGGGTCCCAGGGGATAAAGGGGATAAAATGGGGATCTCATGTCAACTTAAGGCTCTGGAATGGAGCCCGAAGTTCAGCTCCGGACCAAACCGACTGCAATCGATAACTTGTCGGCCCAGACGACTAGAATCGCCGAGACATCCCATCCGGCTCCCTTCCTTGGGGTCCCAGGGGATAAAGGGGATAAAATGGGGATCTCATGTCAACTTAAGGCTCTGGAATGGAGCCCGAAGTTCAGCTCCGGACCAAACCGACTGCAATCGATAACTTGTCGGCCCAGACGACTAGAATCGCCGAGACATCCCATCCGGCTCCCTTCCTTGGGGTCCCAGGGGATAAAGGGGATAAAATGGGGATCTCATGTCAACTTAAGGCTCTGGAATGGAGCCCGAAGTTCAGCTCCGGACCAAACCGACTGCAATCGATAACTTGTCGTCCCAGACGACTAGAATCGCCGAGACATCCCATCCGGCTCCCTTCCTTGGGGTCCCAGGGGATAAAGGGGATAAAATGGGGATCTCATGTCAACTTAAGGCTCTGGAATGGAGCCCGAAGTTCAGCTCCGGCCCAAACCGACTGCAATCGATAACTTGTCGGCCCAGACGACTAGAATCGCCGAGACATCCCATCCGGCTCCCTTCCTTGGGGTCCCAGGGGATAAAGGGGATAAAATGGGGATCTCATGTCAACTTAAGGCTCTGGAATGGAGCCCGAAGTTCAGCTCCGGACCAAACCGACTGCAATCGATAACTTGTCGGCCCAGACGACTAGAATCGCCGAGACATCCCATCCGGCTCCCTTCCTTGGGGTCCCAGGGGATAAAGGGGATAAAATGGGGATCTCATGTCAACTTAAGGCTCTGGAATGGAGCCCGAAGTTCAGCTCCGGACCAAACCGACTGCAATCGATAACTTGTCGGCCCAGACGACTAGAATCGCCGAGACATCCGCTGTGCCACTATGTTCCGCTATGTGCTACTTTGCTGCCATTAAGCAGGACAAATGTGTTAACGAGAGGCACAAACCGTATCAGTGGCTGCCGTCAGCCGGCTTCAGTGAGCCCAGCCGATTAGACGTTGTTATCGAGCCTCGATGGCAAAGTACAACCGGGCGCATCCAGGTTTTGAATCATTTAAACAGCTCCACCGTCATGGACAGGGCTATCGTTGTTCGAATTCGGTCAGAATTTCATGCGCCGAGTGCCAACGAACTGAACGAAATTGAGCAGCTGCACTTCAACTGTGATCTGAAGCGTGCCCCCCTGCTAACACAAGGGCATGGATTGCTGTCAACCCGCTGGATCCAAAAAGCTCGGGGTTCCCCCGAATTCACACAGTGAATTTGTCAGAGGTTTCGGTGGATCCGTATCAACTAAATCAAGCCGATTATTACATTCAAAACATTCGTGTCAAGGAGGTTCTCGATAGCTACGAAGGTGACTCCTGGAGAGACTTTGAGTTACACATCCAAGCCGCCGGGAGTGTTGGAAGTTTCGGCAAGCGACGCCGCTAGAAAACTGGAGCAACCGATTCGGTCGGTGGCATCCGTCTTGATTTTTCTTGATTTGATTTTGTCGTTTTCTCGCGCCATAATTCAAAATCCTACCGCGTGATTCTTAGAGTGTGTGACAGCAGCGGACAATCGCTTTGGTTTTAGAGATCCAGGATTGCAACTTCTTCCTGGCTTCTACTCGTCAGCAAAAGCAGGAAGTAGGACTGCAGGCTGCGATTGTCATGTACGAGCGTAATGGCAGTGCTCAAACTCCTGGGCTGCTACGCTTACCACCAAGATACATATGTAGCTATCGAAGGTCTGGTGCCGGCCTTCGCTTTGTTGATTTCGCTCTTCCACGCAGCCTTGTTGCCAGACTTTATGCTAGAGAAAACGCATTACCACAGCAGCGAAAGCCTACTGAGCAACAGTTTAGGGGCCAGCGAGAGGAGTTTCAGTCAGCCCAAGGAAGGGAGCCGGATGGGATGTCTCTGCGATTCTAGTCGTCTTGGCCGACAAGTTATCGATTGCAGTCGGTTTGGTCCGGAGCTGAACTTCGGGCTCCATTCCAGAGCCTTAAGTTGACATGAGATCCCCATTTTATCCCCTTTATCCCCTGGGACCCCAAGGAAGGGAGCCGGATGGGATGTCTCGGCGATTCTAGTCGTCTGGGCCGACAAGTTATCGATTGCAGTCGGTTTGGTCCGGAGCTGAACTTCGGGCTCCATTCCAGAGCCTTAAGTTGACATGAGATCCCCATTTTATCCCCTTTATCCCCTGGGACCCCAAGGAAGGGAGCCGGATGGGATGTCTCGGCGATTCTAGTCGTCTGGGCCGACAAGTTATCGATTGCAGTCGGTTTGGTCTGGAGCTGAACTTCGGGCTCCATTCCAGAGCCTTAAGTTGACATGAGATCCCCATTTTATCCCCTTTATCCCCTGGGACCCCAAGGAAGGGAGCCGGATGGGATGTCTCGGCGATTCTAGTCGTCTGGGCCGACAAGTTATCGATTGCAGTCGGTTTGGTCCGGAGCTGAACTTCGGGCTCCATTCCAGAGCCTTAAGTTGACATGAGATCCCCATTTTATCCCCTTTATCCCCTGGGACCCCAAGGAAGGGAGCCGGATGGGATGTCTCGGCGATTCTAGTTGTCTGGGCCGACAAGTTATCGATTGCAGTCGGTTTGGTCCGGAGCTGAACTTCGGGCTCAATTCCAGAGCCTTAAGTTGACATGAGATCCCCATTTTATCCCCTTTATCCCCTGGGACCCCAAGGAAGGGAGCCGGATGGGATGTCTCGGCGATTCTAGTCGTCTGGGCCGACAAGTTATCGATTGCAGTCGGTTTGGTCCGGAGCTGAACTTCGGGCTCCATTCCAGAGCCTTAAGTTGACATGAGATCCCCATTTTATCCCCTTTATCCCCTGGGACCCCAAGGAAGGGAGCCGGATGGGATGTCTCGGCGATTCTAGTCGTCTGGGCCGACAAGTTATCGATTGCAGTCGGTTTGGTCCGGAGCTGAACTTCGGGCTCCATTCCAGAGCCTTAAGTTGACATGAGATCCCCATTTTATCCCCTTTATCCCCTGGGACCCCAAGGAAGGGAGCCGGATGGGATGTCTCGGCGATTCTAGTCGTCTGGGCCGACAAGTTATCGATTGCAGTCGGTTTGGGCCGGAGCTGAACTTCGGGCTCCATTCCAGAGCCTTAAGTTGACATGAGATCCCCATTTTATCCCCTTTATCCCCTGGGACCCCAAGGAAGGGAGCCGGATGGGATGTCTCGGCGATTCTAGTCGTCTGGGCCGACAAGTTATCGATTGCAGTCGGTTTGGTCCGGAGCTGAACTTCGGGCTCCATTCCAGAGCCTTAAGTTGACATGAGATCCCCATTTTATCCCCTTTATCCCCTGGGACCCCAAGGAAGGGAGCCGGATGGGATGTCTCGGCGATTCTAGTCGTCTGGGCCGACAAGTTATCGATTGCAGTCGGTTTGGTCCGGAGCTGAACTTCGGGCTCCATTCCAGAGCCTTAAGTTGACATGAGATCCCCATTTTATCCCCTTTATCCCCTGGGACCCCAAGGAAGGGAGCCGGATGGGATGTCTCGGCGATTCTAGTCGTCTGGGCCGACAAGTTATCGATTGCAGTCGGTTTGGTCCGGAGCTGAACTTCGGGCTCCATTCCAGAGCCTTAAGTTGACATGAGATCCCCATTTTATCCCCTTTATCCCCTGGGACCCCAAGGAAGGGAGCCGGATGGGATGTCTCGGCGATTCTAGTCGTCTGGGCCGACAAGTTATCGATTGCAGTCGGTTTGGTCCGGAGCTGAACTTCGGGCTCCATTCTGGTGCTTAAGTTGACATCCCCTTTGTACACGGGGTAAATGTACATTAGGGAGCACTGTGGAATAATGGCCAAAACTGCCATTTTATTGGTCTGGGTTAAAGTACATGTATGACTATGCAAATAGAAAAGTTTCTTTGTTTCTACTTGCAGTAGCTGAAGCCGGTTGGATTGTAATAAAATAAATTGTATCTGAAATTCCAGTTCTATTTTTGGAAGTCGATTTTCAATAGCTTCTAAGGTGTCCGATACTGTGGAAGACAGTTAGCTTAGCTTTCAAAAAATGTACTTTTAGGCGTGGCTCGAGAATGATACCTGGCGCAGATATGAAGGATTCTTGGAACTTAATTTAGTTTATCCATCATCATCTTTATTTGCGGCTAAATTTCTTTTTAGAACCCTCTGATGAGAGAGATTTATGGCTCCCCCAATAGTCCCATGACTCAGAATTCTCTTATGCATTGACCTTATATCTTGAGCTCTGTAGATCTGCAAAAACTGGGTTCTGGGAATTGAAGTTTATTTAAAGATCAAAATGAAACTCTCCTATTTTAATCGAAAGTAAAAATCCGGTACGTTGAGCTTCAATGTGATTTTGAGTTGAACAGATGCAGCGCAACATAAGATCTGCCCATGCACACTCGATTGATGAATATGAAAATATTTCGACTCACTTATCTTTAGAGATGTCAACTCAGTTTGCCAATGATTTTTGAGGTCACACTGGCCAGCCATTGATGGCTCATATCGAAGATTTCATTCTTTTTTACAATGTTATTGCAGAGACAGAGAGGCTGAAGAAGAGAGACGGACAAGGAGAGAGTGAGAGAGGAGAGGGGGAGGAAGAGGGGAGGAAGAGTGGTGGAAAAGGGAGAGGGAGAGAGGAGAGAGAGAGGAGATGGAGAGAGGAGAGAGAGAGGAGACAGGAGAGAGTAGAGGGAGAGAGGAAAGGGAGAGAGGAGAGGGAGAGAGGAGAGAGAGAGAGGAGAGAGAGAGAAGAGGGAGAGAGGGAGAGGGAGAGAGGAGAGAGAGGAGATGGAGAGAGGAGAGAGAGAGGAGACAGGAGAGAGGAGAGGGAGAGAGGAGAGGGAGAGAGGAGAGGGAGAGAGGAGAGAGAGAGGAGATGGAGAGAAGAGGGAGACAGGAGAGAGGAGAGGGAGAGGAGAGGGAGAGAGGAGAGGGAGAGAGGAGAGGGAGAGAGGAGAGGGAGAGAGGAGAGGGAGAGAGGAGAGGGAGAGAGGAGAGAGAGGAGATGGAGAGAGGAGAGAGAGAGGAGACAGGAGAGAGGAGAGGGAGAGAGGAGAGGGAGAGAGGAGAGGGAGAGAGGAGAGAGAGAGGAGATGGAGAGAAGAGGGAGACAGGAGAGAGGAGAGAGAGAGGAGACAGGAGAGAGTAGAGGGAGAGAGGAAAGGGAGAGAGGAGAGGGAGAGAGGAGAGAGAGAGAGGAGAGGGAGAGAGGAGAGGGAGAGAGGAGAGGGAGAGAGGAGAGGGAGAGAGGAGAGGGAGAGAGGAGAGGGAGAGAGGAGAGAGAGGAGATGGAGAGAGGAGAGAGAGAGGAGACAGGAGAGAGGAGAGGGAGAGAGGAGAGGGAGAGAGGAGAGGGAGAGAGGAGAGAGAGAGGAGATGGAGAGAAGAGGGAGACAGGAGAGAGGAGAGGGAGAGGAGAGGGAGAGAGGAGAGGGAGAGAGGAGAGGGAGAGAGGAGAGGGAGAGAGGAGAGGGAGAGAGGAGAGAGAGGAGATGGAGAGAGGAGAGAGAGAGGAGACAGGAGAGAGGAGAGGGAGAGAGGAGAGGGAGAGAGGAGAGGGAGAGAGGAGAGAGAGAGGAGATGGAGAGAAGAGGGAGACAGGAGAGAGGAGAGGGAGAGGAGAGGGAGAGAGGAGAGGGAGAGAGGAGAGGGAGAGAGGAGAGGGAGAGAGGAGAGAGAGAGAGGAGAGAGAGAGAAGAGGGAGAGAGGAGAGGGAGAGAGGAGAGGGAGAGAGGAGAGGGAGAGAGGAGGGAGAGAGGAGAGGGAGAGAGGAGAGGGAGAGAGGAGAGGGAGAGAGGAGAGGGAGAGAGGAGAGGGAGAGAGGAGAGGGAGAGAGGAGAGGGAGAGAGGAAGGAGAGAGGAGAGGGAGAGAGGAGAGGGAGAAAGGAGAGGGAGAGGGATAGGGAGAGTTAGAAGAAGAAAACTGGATTCGCTGCCGCCAAATGCAGCAAGCTTACGCACAATTAAGATCACCATAAGCCTGACGGCAGCCCCCTGCCAGATTTCTATACAAACCAGCATAGAAGTGTAAAAATCTGCAACTTAGGCTGCTGGCCTTCAGCTCAGCGCCTCCAGGGAGTAGTCCAAGATGGATGAATGAATGGCAAGAATGGTCGAGCTGTCAGGGGGGGGAAGTGAACTATGAAGCCTCGCGCGCGCGCTCTCTGGGGAGCTGGGCGCATCGCGATTTGCTAAGAGTATAAAAACTGAACCGCGGAGCATAGAGGGGGGGCAATATGACCAGTCTGACAGGGGCAGGATAGGATTGCGATCCTGGCTTGGCGGGGGTCAGAGTGCAGTACTTCGACAAGTCCCTGGAGGAAGAGCTGAATGGGGAGAGGAGTTGGGACCAGAGTTGATAAATGCAAACTGGTTGTGAAGCTCGCAAGTGGCTTCTTGTTCGGTTGATGTCAATTTTTTTTCAAACAAAAAATGCCTGTTGACGAGGGTTTATCCAAAGTTCAAAGTTCAGGAAGCTGCACGGAAGAGAAGCGGAAATTGTCAAAGTTTCTGGAAGCTATCGGAAGAAGAGCGGAAGCTGTCAAAGTTTCTGGAAGCTATCGGAAGAGTAGCGGAAGCTGTCAAATTTCTGGAAGCTATCGGAAGAAGAGCGGAAGCTGTCAAATTTCTGGAAGCTATCGGAAGAGAAGCGGAAGCTGTCAAAGTTTCTGGAAGCTGCACGGAAGAGTAGCGGAAGCTGTCAAAGTTTCTGGAAGCTATCGGAAGAGAAGCGGAAGCTGTCAAATTTCTGGAAGCTATCGGAAGAGAAGCGGAAGCTGTCAAAGTTTCTGGAAGCTATCGAAAGAGGAGTGGAAGCTGTCAAAGTTTCTGGAAGCTATCGGAAGAGAAGCGGAAGCTGTCAAATTTCTGGAAGCTATCGGAAGAGTAGCGGAAGCTGTCAAATTTCTGGAAGCTATCGGAAGAGAAGCGGAAGCTGTCAAAGTTTCTGGAAGCTGCACGGAAGAGAAGCGGAAATTGTCAAAGTTTCTGGAAGCTATCGGAAGAAGAGCGGAAGCTGTCAAAGTTTCTGGAAGCTATCGGAAGAGAAGCGGAAGCTGTCAAAGTTTCTGGAAGCTATCGGAAGAGAAGCGGAAGCTGTCAAATTTCTGGAAGCTATCGGAAGAGAAGCGGAAGCTGTCAAAGTTTCTGGAAGCTATCGGAAGAGTAGCGGAAGCTGTCAAATTTCTGGAAGCTATCGGAAGAAGAGCGGAAGCTGTCAAAGTTTCTGGAAGCTATCGGAAGAGAAGCGGAAGCTGTCAAAGTTTCTGGAAGCTGCACGGAAGAGTAGCGGAAGCTGTCAAAGTTTCTGGAAGCTATCGGAAGAGAAGCGGAAGCTGTCAAATTTCTGGAAGCTATCGGAAGAGAAGCGGAAGCTGTCAAAGTTTCTGGAAGCTGCACGGAAGAGTAGCGGAAGCTGTCAAAGTTTCTGGAAGCTATCGGAAGAGAAGCGGAAGCTGTCAAATTTCTGGAAGCTATCGGAAGAGAAGCGGAAGCTGTCAAAGTTTCTGGAAGCTATCGAAAGAGGAGCGGAAGCTGTCAAAGTTTCTGGAAGCTATCGGAAGAGAAGCGGAAGCTGTCAAAGTTTCTGGAAGCTATCAGAAGAGTAGCGGAAGCTGTCAAATTTCTG
>NIVC01005024.1:0-7500 GCA_002269645.1 Macrostomum lignano | reverse complement strand
AAAAAAATGATAAAAATTCTATCTGAGGCCGGTTCGCTGCCGCTCCCCTCCGTTTCTCCAGTCTCTCGGGGAGTGAATTCGAATCCAAATAGAGATTATTGTAGAGAAGTCGACAGGGAACTGAAACTGATGGAGGGATTAACATGAAAAGAAAGAGGAATGGGAGCAGGACAAATAGTGGGGAGAACTCAGAAAGGGGAGAACTCAGAAAGAGGAGAACTCAAAAGGGGGGAACTCAGGAGAGAACTCAGAAGGGGAGAACTCAGAAGGGGAGAACTCAGAAGGGGAGAACTCAGAAGGGGAGAACTCAGAAGGGGAGAACTCAGAAGGGGAGAACTCAGAAGGGGAGAACTCAGAAGGGGAGAAGGGGAGAACTCAGAAGGGGAGAACTCAGTAGGGGGAGAGCACATGGAAACTACAGAATGAAAAGTTATTATGCAATACAACACAGACGTGACTGCAAATCGATGGAACAGATATTTTCCTGACGGTTTTCTCAGAAACAGCCGTCAATCAATAATTTTCCTGCTATCCAGGAGGTTGGTCGCACCTGGATGCCCTAATTAATCAAAGAATGCTACAATCGGACAGATTAGAAGGATTATCAGTAACGGTTATGACATTTGTGCACCGATAGCATAAAACCGCAGTCGGGGGGGGGGAGGACTTGAAAGCCGACCCTATCAGCTACCCGGATGAGTCATTGCCGCAAATATCTGCGCCCCGACTGATGCCCCATCTTTCCTCCCCTGGCAAAACCTTTGATGGCGACCGATAGTCAGACAAGACAAGCCTATTCGTGCGTGCCCTCAGCTGGTGAAGAATCCAACAGTTACAGAATCCAGTTTTTTAGGTCGTTACGAAGAACTGCGTTGGGAAGTCCGCAAAATGACCAATCAGAAAGGGTATGGATAGGGTCGCAACTAATCCGTAGCATAAAGGCGACTTTTTGATTGTTTATTCCTTTAAGTTTAGTTTAAGTTTAAAACTTTAGTTTAGGATTTGTAGGACGGCTGTGCGTCCAGTGCTCTGGCACGGCACTCTTACATGCCAGCGGCCCAGGCTCGATTCCAAGTGCAGTCACATTAATTTTGGGCTGAATTGGAATCTCGGCTTGGCTCTGCTCGTGCAATTAACGCCCTTGGGGGCCAACCCCCAAGGCGCAGTGAAGTGTACATGCCTAACAATCTAGGTCATTCGATTTCTAGATCACTCGATTTCTAGGTCACTCGATTTCTAGATCACTCGATTTCTAAATCATTCGATTTCTAGATCACTCGATTTCTAGATCATTCGATTTCTAGGTCACTCGATTTCTAGATTACTCGATTTCTAGATTACTTGATTTCTAGATTACTTGATTTCTAGATTACTTGATTTCTAGATTACTTAATTTCTAGATTACTTGATTTCTAGATTACTTGATTTCTAGGTCACTCGATTTCTAGATTGCTCGATTTCTAGATTACTTGATTTCTAGATTACTTGATTTCTAGATTACTTGATTTCTAGATTACTTAATTTCTAGATTACTCGATTTCTAGATCACTCGATTTCCAGATCTCTCGATTTCTAGGTCACTCGATTTCTAGGTCACTCGATTTCTAGGTCACTCGATTTCTAAGGTCACTCGATTTCTAGGTCACTCGATTTCTAGATTACTTTATTTCTAGATCATTCGATTTTTGGATCACTCGATTTCTAGATCACTCGATTTCTAGATCATTCGATTTCTAAAGCATTCGATTTCTAGATCACTCGATTTCTAGATCACTCGATTTCTAGATCACTCGATTTCTAGATCATTCGATTTCTAAAGCATTCGATTTCTAGATCATTCGATTTCTAAAGCATTCGATTTCTAGATCACTCGATTTCTAGATCACTCGATTTCTAGGTCACTCGATTTCTAGGTCAATCGATCTCTAGATTACTTGATTTCTAGATTACTTGATTTCTAGATTACTTAATTTCTAGATTACTCGATTTCTAGATTACTCGATTTCTAGATCACTCGATTTCCAGATCACTCGATTTCTAGGTCACTCGATTTCTAGGTCACTCGATTTCTAGGTCACTCGATTTCTAGGTCACTCAATTTCTAGATCACTCGATTTCTAGGTCACTCGATTTACAGATAACTTCTGGTGCAGGTTTCAGACGCCATCTTCTAGGCGCCAGAAAATGAAAGCCAGACGGTGGAAACACAAACATGCCAAAAAAATTTGCTCCTCGGTTAATTTAAAAGTCTAAGACTCCATAAAAATTTCGAATACCAAAAATTTCTAACTACCAACACTTTTTGCGCAGCGACTGCTTTCGTATCTTTGAACTTGAAATCGAAATGGAGTCGGGAATAAGCGCATTTCCTCCCTTCTCCCTCCCATCGAAGTCTAAATACCTTGCAGCTTTATCTGCGGACTTACCTGGCGGAATTTGGAGAGTATCCGACAGTTCAAGTGGGAAGAGGGGAACAGGAAAGGGATGGCCGAAGTTAGGCTGAGAGGCCAGATACATTTAGTCGCAATGGCCGATGGACCACGGAGCACTGAAATGAAAGTGTCTGGTTAGGAAACTCCCTTACGATTCTTGAGTTCTACTCATTCTACTCATTCTACTCATTCTACTCATTCTACTCATTCTACTAATTCCACTCATTCTACTCATTCTACTCATTCTACCCATTCTACTCATTCTACTCATTCTACTCACTCTACTCATTCTACTCATTCTACTCATTCTACTCATTCTACTCATTCTACTCATTCTACTCATTCTACTCATTCTACTCATTCTACTCATTCTACTCATTCTACTCATTCTACTCATTCTACTCATTCTACTCATTCTACTCATTCTACTCATTCTACTCATTCTACTCACTCTACTCATTCTACTCATTCTACTCACTCTACTCACTCTACTCATTCTACTCATTCTACTCATTCTACTCATTCTACTCATTCTACTCATTCTACTCATTCTACTCATTCTACTCATTCTACTCATTCTACTCATTCTGACCCATTCTACCCATTCTTCTCATTCTACTCATTCTGACCCATTCTACCCATTCTACTCATTCTACTTATTCTACTCATTCTACTCATTCTACTCATTCTACTCATTCTACTCATTCTACCCATTCTTCTCATTCTACTCATTCTACTCATTCTGTTCATTCTACCCATTCTACTCATTCTACTCATTCTACTCATTCTACTCATTCTACTCATTCTACTCATTCTACTCATTCTACTCATTCTACTCATTCTACTCATTCTACTCACTCTACTCACTCTACTCATTCTACTCACTCTACTCACTCTACTCATTCTACTCATTCTACTCATTCTACTCATTCTACTCATTCTACTCATTCTACTCATTCTACTCATTCTACTCATTCTACTCATTCTACTCATTCTACTCATTCTACTCATTCTGACTCATTTTACTCATTCTACTCACTCTACTCATTCTACTCATTCTACTCACTCTACTCACTCTACTCATTCTACTCATTCTACTCACTCTACTCATTCTACTCATTCTACTCATTCTGACCCATTCTACCCATTCTTCTCATTCTACTCATTCTACTCATTCTACTCATTCTACTTACTCTACTCATTCTACTCATTCTACTCATTCTGACCCATTCTACCCATTCTTCTCATTCTACTCATTCTGACCCATTCTACCCATTCTACTCATTCTACTCATTCTACTCATTCTACTCATTCTACTCATTCTACTCATTCTACTCATTCTACCCATTCTTCTCATTCTACTCATTCTACTCATTCTGCTCATTCTACCCATTCTACTCATTCTACTCATTCTACTCATTCTACTCATTCTACTCATTCTACTCATTCTACTCATTCTACTCATTCTACTCATTCTACTCATTCTACCCATTCTTCTCATTCTACTCATTCTACTCATTCTACTCATTCTACTCATTCTACTCATTCTACTCATTCTACTCATTCTACCAGGGCATCCAAGCTTCTCTCATTGGGGTCGGGCAGAAGTCGCACTCCAAACCAGACAGCATCTATCTAGAATTCCATGGCAAGCAATAATTCGGCGGCGTGGCGTTGGGGGTCAAAAAACACTGAGGGTGGGACAAGGCGGGGGCAGAGTGAGGGAGGGGAGGGGCTGCCTGTAGCCGTAAAACCCTGCCAGCCTCGTCCAGAGACACAGCGAATGCGCCGCGCAACCCCCCCCCTCTTTTAGGCTCGGAATTTCAGCTGAAAGCAACGCGAGAGACAGACAGCCGACTTAGTGCGGCTCGAATGCAACATTGGGAGGCATGCATGCAGGGGGAGGCAGGACTGGGCCGCGATTACAGCTTTTTTATATGCTGATTCCCGAATTGGGATATAATCTGTCCATTCAGCCGCTCTTTAGTAGAACATGTGCACTTGAAATTGCACAATTATTATTAAATGAGAAATTCTTGCTCTCAATCTAGCCAACATCATTGATGAAGGAATAGAATGGATAGCTAATCTAGCCAACATCATGAATGATGAAGGAATAGAATGGATAGCTAATCTAGCCAACATCATGAATGCAGGAAGGAATAGAATGGATTGCTAATCTAGCCAACATCATGAATGCATGAAGGAATAGAATGGATTGATAATCTAGCCAACATCATGAATGCAGGAAGGAATAGAATGGATTGCTAATCTAGCCAACATCATGAATGCAGGAAGGAATAGAATGGATTGCTAATCTAGCCAACATCATGGATGAAGGAATAGATTGCTTGGATTTTACTGAGGTCAAGAGTTTATTCTATTATTTTTTGTATATAGATATTTTATTTCAACTTCAGACTTCAAAACAGCCCTGCAGTCTCACTCCGCTTGAGAGCAAGTGCACTTTATATAATCGAGTTTCCCCTCCCCAAAATGGCCTGACTTGGCTGCATTCCAAAAAAGCGACCAAACAAGACTGCCACCCCGAAGTGCCGAGCAGGAGACGCGGCGAAGCTGGTCGAATTTTATCGGCAAAAGCAACAGGCAGATGCAGTGAGCGGAATTGGTGGGGAGATGCACAGGACACAGTCATGCAGTAGCTCGAACAGATGCGTCTCACAGAGCGTGCAGCCACACCATATCATAGTGCTGGCCTATAATTCATTCATCGAGCAGAGAGCGTATCGAATACCATTCTAGCAGTTTATGTACTTTTGTGCTCGTAAACGACTGCATCTGTCGCTTGACTTCGGATTAAAAACTGTTTGCTCAAGCCTGGTGCTTGATAAGAGAGAGGCTTTTTATGGCTAAATTGATGGTTCGAATGCCCTATTTATTTTCTTGCAGACTTTAATTTATTATTTATCAACCCCTGCTGCTTCAACAGCTTTAAAAGCTTAAGTACTTTTTATAATTTTGCTACTAATACAAATTACGCCCGTAGAATTATGGTTTGTAGCCTAGTGGTTAGAGTGTCGGACTTACGACTGAAAGGTCGGGGGTTCGATTCTCGACCCACACTCGGAACAATCTGTGTCCTTGAGCAAGACACTTAACTCTGCTTTGCTTCAGTTCACCCAGCTGTAAAATGGATGCCAGCATTAGCTGGGGTAACTGAGGCTGAGTGTGGGGATCCCCCAGTCGACCCCCAATAGCTGCGGCTGAGCTGTCGGTTGCACATTATTAACATTAATATTATTATTATTATTAGGTCGTATTATTATTATTATTATTATTATTATTATTATTATCATTATTATTACTAATACACCAGCAAGCGGAGCATGGGAGGAGGCTTTCTAGGTAACTGGGGCCTGGCAGCAATCTTTCAATGCACACAACTGGCCACTGGTTTAGAAAAAATGAATGTACATGCAGGCTAGGCGAGACAGAGAATTTTAGTTAGGCTTCTGACCCGGGAATGTACACACAGGGGCTAGAAATCAATTGAATGTACATGAAGGAGGGATAGGGAATTTCTTTAAAGCTGACCTTGAGCTGTGCACGCGCTAGATGCGTGATTTTAACTCTATTGAATGAACAGGGATAATATAGTCAATGCTGCCAGCTACGAGTACTCAGGCACAAAAGCTGTGTTCAGCTTGAAGTTATAAAAACTACATTTGTATTAGAGGTATCAATCCAAGCACTTGTCATGCGGTAATTTTTCATTTGGCTGATTAGAGACTGTTAAGCTCTCAAAACGGCAGGCATCTACCTGGCCAATTAGTTTGCGAAGCATTATAACAAATACTCACGTGCCAAGTTGCGTAATTGGGTGGCTAAAATAGCAACAGAAAGAAGGGAGCACGCGGCATGGGTAAAATATGAAGACAAAGCTTTCGTATTGAATCAGTTTGGCTGCTAATTAATATTTTCTGTCTCACCTGTGTAGTGACGTATCCATAGCTCGTCGCCCGGCTGCCCACCTGCCAGGACTGCCGTCGACCACGTCGCCGCCGAAGTTACCGACGCCTCGGTGACAAGGTCGCTGCTGCGACGCGACGCCTGACT
Organism: Macrostomum lignano; assembly: GCA_002269645.1. NCBI lineage: Eukaryota > Metazoa > Platyhelminthes > Macrostomidae > Macrostomum > Macrostomum lignano. The sequence continues at coordinate 991 of NIVC01005024.1, read as the reverse complement.
CTGTTGCCAGATCGCGAAAGCTGGCCTGCCGGCCGGGCGTCCAGCAGCCGGCGTCCGAGCCGCGGCGGGCGCAGCCGCCTTTCGGCGAGAAAGTCGCGCCTGGCAGTTGCTGAAGCTGGTGCTGATGCTGGAGCTGGTAGCGCTGCTGGTGCTGCTGCGGGCACGCCGAAATGAAGTATGCGAGCAAACTACGCTCGTAGTCAAAAGACATGCATGAGAAACCAGGAAAAACATTTTCACATGTACAAGCATCAGAAATTTGCCGGGACAAGTTTGAACAAATTTGGTGCGCAAAAAGCATCCAAATGATGAGAAGCAGGCTAATTACTCACTCTGCCCACCCCACCCGTCGCGTGCAATCTCGACTTTAATGACATCGCATCTAAATCGTTCTTATCCATGCGCACTTTTGGGAATTAGTTTTGGTATACGAAGCCGCAGTGTGGCTTGCATTTTTGAGCTAAATTAGTTTTGGCGGTTTTGAGGTCAACAGTTAACGGAATTGAGGCTCGTTCCAAGGCAAAGAAACTAAAAGAAACTTACTCTTTTGACCGAATAAAGGGTTACTGGGCAGTAGGATTTATAGTAGTGCTAATCGACCGCTACCTAGTTTGAATGTCACTACAAAGTACAAACACTAAGCTTAGTCCGAACTATATGATATACATTTAAGATTCGAAAATCGTGGTGCATTATAAAGTCCAGCTATATTCTGCCTAAGTTTTACTTGTAAGCTTTGGTAGTTTATTACTAGCACAGTGTTGTATATGTCGGCTTCTTTAGCTGTTATTTTCTACTAAGTGTGATGTGAATGCTTTTGCAATACGTTCAGACAATCTTAAGGCAAAGCTAATCACCTGCACCCTAGCGAGAGGAATGAGTCAGCATATGGTGGCCGTTTGCCACATTGTTGCTCCGCTCATGTAGTTGTAGTAATACGGTCGTCCTGTTGCACTATCGTGAAACTCCCACCACTGTTGCTGTTGAGTGG
>NIVC01005023.1:0-28418 GCA_002269645.1 Macrostomum lignano | reverse complement strand
GAGAGAGGAGGGGTAGAGAGAGGATGGGGTAGAGAGAGGATGGGTAGAGAGAGGATGGGGGTAGAGAGGGGATGGGGTAGAGAGAGGATGGGGTAGAGAGAGGATGGGTAGAGAGAGGATGGGTAGAGAGAGGATGGTGTACATAGAGGATGGAGTAGAGAGAGGATGGGGTAGAGAGAGGATGGGGTAGAGAGGGGATGGGGTAGAGAGAGGATGGGGTAGAGAGAGGATGGGTAGAGAGAGGATGGGTAGAGAGAGGATGGGGTAGAGAGAGGATGGTGTACATAGAGGATGGGGTAGAGAGAGGATGGGGTAGAGAGAGGATGGGGTAGAGAGAGGATGGGGTAGAGAGAGGATGGTGTACATAGAGGATGGGGTAGAGAGAGGATGGGGTAGAGAGAGGATGGGGTAGAGAGAGGATGGGGTAGAGAGAGGATGGGGTAGAGAGAGGATGGGGTGAGAGGAGAGGATGGGTAGAGAGAGGATGGTGTACATAGAGGATGGAGTAGAGAGGACAGGGCAGAGGGGGTAGAGAGAGGACAATCCGAAATCGCTAACAACATGACTTATGGACCATCCCAGCGAGCCCCTATGCGACCCTCCATCTGTCAACTCTCTCTGCCAGGTGGCAACAGCAGCCGGGACGCCGAGTCGCACTGGATTCCCCCCTGGGCCAGCGACCCCATCACAGGCGGTCATCACGCTCCCAGTGACTGCTCGCCAGGCAAGTCGGTGCTCATCCTGGTGCCCTACAGGCAGCGGGAGCAGCACCTGGCGGCTCTGCTGAGCTACCTGCACCCGATTCTGCAGCGGCAGCAGCTCTGCTACAGCATTGTGGTTGGAGAGCAGGTGAGGCCTAATTAGGCTATCCGGTCTTAAGGTCTGAGAACTCCTTAGGTTAGCGTGCAGGGAGCTGCGGTCGCATTCATTCTGGGAGACCTACATAACCTGAGCCTCCTGGACCTTCCCTGAAGGATCCACAACACTGAACCCTCTGGATCTCCCCTGATCCTGCTGAAGGACCCACACTCCCTGACCTCCTGGACCTGCCCTGAAGGACCCACACCCTGAGCCACCCTGATCCTTCTGAAGGATCCTCTCGCTGAACCTCCCCTGATCCTGCTGAAAGACCCACACCCTGAGCCACCCTGATCCTTCTGAAGGACCCTCACCCCTAAAGGCCCTGAAACCCTGCTAATTCTAAGAAACCACGCCCCGTTGAGCCCTAGCAACAGCCCCTGAGCCTGAGGTCATCCTCATCAAGATCTCAGCCTCCTATTCTAACGCGGATGTGTTGTTGCCCTCAGTTCCGCGCATCTTGGAACTTCCGGTCTGGAAGTGCGGCCTCAGTTTCTCAAACTCCCAGCGTGTAGAAAGGGATCTCGCATCCCAACGAGTCTCTTCCCCATTCTTCCTAATAGAGCGCCTTCCCAAATTGGGGCTCCCTCGCTTCCCCTTCTCCCCTCGAGGCAAACGCGGGGATCCAGCGGCCTTAATGAAATTCCATCGACTGCTCCGAACTTCCGAATTGAGAAAGGCGGTCACAGCGGAGGGCTGGCTCTAATTTCTCAAGTCCGCAAAGCGGCTTTCAGCTTGGGAGGGAGCCCGCCCCATGTTTGATTACATTGCGGCTCCGGCTGTGTCAGTCAACATCTTTTCATGTCACTCAGAGTCGCCACTCCGCTCTGCTCTGCAACTGACAGGCAGCCAGTAAGCTCGTGCGATGCTGGAGTTCTGAAACCTCCGTTTGAATGCGCCACTCTCACAGTCACTCTTCTCTCTAGGAGTGTCACTCTCCCAAATCACTCTTCTCTCTAGGAGTGCCACTCTCACAGTCACTCTTCTCTCTAGGAGTGTCACTCTCCCAAATCACTCTTCTGTCTAGGAGTGTCACTCTCACAGTCACTCTTCTCTCTAGGAGCGTCACTCTCACAGTCACTCTTCTCTCTAGGAGTGTCACTCTCACAATCTTTCCTCTCTCTAGAAGTGTCACTCTCTCTGTCACCCCTCTCGTAGAAGTGTCACTCTCTCAGTCACTCCTCTCACTAGAAAAGTCACTCTCTGTCACTCCTCTCACTAAAAAGGTCACTCCCGCTGTCACTCGTCCATCAGAAGTTTTTCTCTACCAGTCCGCCAGTCACTCTGCTCGCGGCACTCCTAGCACAAGTTAACCACTTGTCTCAAGTTTACCATCATAAAGTTGGGCTCCTCAAAAAGTGCTGAATCATTGGCAGCATGGCGCACAGCCTCCGCTCCTCTCTCACTCTCCCCTTCATCAGCGCTTACTCCGCCCCGAAATTTCTTATTTTTTCTCAACCCCGAGCCAGCAGCCCTTCCAATTTTTTACTGGAGTGAAATTCCTCATGTCCCACCACGCGGTGCAGCGGGACCGCATAGCATTAATCATTTACTAAACATTTTTCTCAGACTTCATCGTCTCTCCTTAGTCCCTTGCCGCCCTCTGCGCTTGGCTCGCCTGACCGAAATTTTATCATATATTAATGAAGATCCCCCGGCTACTGCGGGTGAAGCATGCTTAAGATAAAATAATAAATTATTCAAGGCAAAATGCTCTTCGCATAGTGGAAGGCGTTGCTCTTTGGCCCATTTAACTCTGTATATGTTCAGACACATTGTTATGAAGTTAATTAAAAAGAGTCAAAATTTAGTATTGAGCGCATTGTCCCTTAGAAAAATCAATTAGGCTTAAATTGAAATACAGAGCTACGGCCCACAAATACTAGAATATCTAGATAGTTACGAGTGCCACTCGCAACAAACACCTCATCTACTACTCATATTTTGTCTCTGTTGTGTCTCTATCCCTGTCTCTGTTGTGTCTCTATCCCTGTCTCTGTTGTGTCTCTATCCCTGTCTCTGTTGTGTCTCTATCCCTGTCTCTGTTGTGTCTCTATCCCTGTCTCTGTTGTGTCCCTATCCGTGTCTCTGTTGTGTCCCTATCCCTGTCTCTGTTGTGTCCCTATCCGTGTCTCTGTTGTGTCCCTATCCCTGTCTCTGTTGTGTCTCTATCCCTGTCTCTGTTGTGTCTCTATCCCTGTCTCTGTTGTGTCCCTATCCGTGTCTCTGTTGTGTCCCTATCCCTGTCTCTGTTGTGTCTCTATCCCTGTCTCTGTTGTGTCCCTATCCGTGTCTCTGTTGTGTCCCTATCCGTGTCTCTGTTGTGTCCCTATCCCTGTCTCTGTTGTGTCTCTATCCCTGTCTCTGTTGTGTCCCTATCCGTGTCTCTGTTGTGTCCCTATCGGTGTCTCTGTTGTGTCTCTATCCCTGTCTCTGTTGTGTCCCTATCGGTGTCTCTGTTGTGTCTCTATCCCTGTCTCTGTTGTGTCTCTATCCCTGTCTCTGTTGTGTCCCTATCCGTGTCTCTGTTGTGTCCCTATCCGTGTCTCTGTTGTGTCCCTATCCGTGTCTCTGTTGTGTCCCTATCCGTGTCTGTTGTGTCCCTATCCGTGTCTCTGTTGTGTCCCTATCCGTGTCTCTGTTGTGTCCCTATCCGTGTCTCTGTTGTGTCCCTATCGGTGTCTCTGTTGTGTCCCTATCCGTGTCTCTGTTGTGTCCCTATCCGTGTCTCTGTTGTGTCCCTATCCGTGTCTCTGTTGTGTCCCTATCCATGTCTCTGTTGTGTCCCTATCCGTGTCTCTGTTGTGTCCCTATCCGTGTCTCTGTTGTGTCCCTATCCGTGTCTCTGTTGTGTCCCTATCGGTGTCTCTGTTGTGTCCCTATCCGTGTCTCTGTTGTGTCCCTATCGGTGTCTCTGTTGTGTCCCTATCGGTGTCTCTGTTGTGTCCCTATCCCTGTCTCTGTTGTGTCCCTATCCATGTCTCTGTTGTGTCCCTATCCGTGTCTCTGTTGTGTCCCTATCCGTGTCTCTGTTGTGTCCCTATCCGTGTCTCTGTTGTGTCCCTATCCCTGTCTCTGTTGTGTCCCTATCCGTGTCTCTGTTGTGTCCCTATCCGTGTCTGTTGTGTCCCTATCCCTGTCTCTGTTGTGTCCCTATCCGTGTCTCTGTTGTGTCCCTATCCGTGTCTCTGTTGTGTCCCTATCCGTGTCTCTGTTGTGTCTCTATCCGTGTCTCTGTTGTGTCCCTATCCGTGTCTCTGTTGTGTCTCTATCCCTGTCTCTGTTGTGTCTCTATCCGTGTGTCTGTTGTGTCCCTATCCCTGTCTCTGTTGTGTCCCTATCCCTGTCTCTGTTGTGTCTCTATCCCTGTCTCTGTTGTGTCCCTATCCGTGTCTCTGTTGTGTCCCTATCCGTGTCTCTGTTGTGTCTCTATCCCTGTCTCTGTTGTGTCCCTATCCGTGTCTCTGTTGTGTCCCTATCCGTGTCTCTGTTGTGTCCCTATCCGTGTCTCTGTTGTGTCCCTATCCGTGTCTCTGTTGTGTCTCTATCCCTGTCTCTGTTGTGTCCCTATCCGTGTCTCTGTTGTGTCCCTATCGGTGTCTCTGTTGTGTCCCTATCCCTGTCTCTGTTGTGTCCCTATCCATGTCTCTGTTGTGTCCCAATCCGTGTCTCTGTTGTGTCTCTATCCCTTTCTCTGTTGTGTCTTGTAGTAGATGTGACTCATCTACTACTCATATTTTGAGTAGTTGTCAATAAAATAAACAAGACTAACTAATCTAAATTGAGCTTCCTAAACCTAAAATATTAAGACAGAAGGGGTCAGTGTAGAGTCAGTGAGCGAAGCCCACAACAGTATCATGGGTCACTCACAGAAACTGAGCTGAGCTGAGCTGAGCTGATTCTGATTCTGATTAGAATCATGGGGCGCAGGGGGGGGGGGGTAAAGGCACGCAGAAAGGGGGTTGGTTAGCTACGCAAAAGAATGGAGGGTGAAGTGAGAACGAGAGGCTAAAGAGGGACGAAGTGAGGACCAATCAGAGTGAAGAGAGGGTGAGAGAGAGAAAGGCTTAATTGCACGAGAGAGAGAGAGAGAGAGTAAACAACAAAGAGTGCAAGGTGAACTAAAGGAGAACAGAAGTCGCTACAGTAGTAAAATTTGCGTTTTTTTCCTTGCATATTAGTAAAATACAATTGTAATAACATTTTACTTCTAAAGTAGCTCGTGCAAGCTGTTTAGCTAAAAACCCATCAAATTGGCATCCTCATCCTGTTCTACCGACTTCAAAGTTATTTGAAAATAAAAACGTTAGGCTTGTTCAAAGACCTCTGTTAAGTTAAAACCCCAACCCTAACCCTAACCCTAACCATAACCCTAACCCTAACCCTAACCATAACCATAACCCAAACCATAACCATAACCATAACCCTAACCATAACCATAACCCTAACCATAACCATAACCCTAACCATAACCATAACCCTAACCATAACCATAACCCAAACCATAACCATAACCATAACCCAAACCATAACACTAACCATAACCCTAACCATAACCCTAACCATAACCCTAACCATAACCCAAACCATAACCCAAACCATAACCCAAACCATAACCCTAACCATAACCCTAACCATAACCCAAACCATAACCATAACCCTAACCATAACCCAAACCATAACCCAAACCATAACCCAAACCATAACCCTAACCATAACCCTAACCATAACCCAAACCATAACCATAACCCTAACCATAACCCTAAACATAACCCTAACCATAACCCAAACCATAACCATAACCCTAACCATAACCATAACCCTAGTCATACCCTAACTATAACCATAACCCTAGTCATAACCCTAACCCTAACCATAACCCTACACCAACCCATAACCCAAAAGACTAACCGTGACCCTAACTCCTGAACACTAACCCAAAGCCTACTAATAAGTTTCAAAATAAATAGGAATTTAGGAACAGACATAACCTCAAGCTCCAGGGTTATTTTTATGCACTTTTACGCGCACCAACAGTACGGCAACGCCACGTTCAACAAGGCCAAACTGATGAATGCGGCATTCTTAGAAAGCGTTCGACAGCTTCGTCGCTTCGATTGCGTCGTGTTTCACGATGTCGACCTGCTGCCAACGAATCCGTTCGTGCCGTACAACTGCCCCGCCTACCCCCGGCACATCAGTGTGTCCATTGACAAGTTCGGCTACTCGTGAGCTGCCATTCGCTGACAATTGCTGGGGATCTGGGGGATCAGATGATCCAATTAGTCTCAATAGGGGATCAGGTGATCCAATTAGTCTCAATAGGGGATCAGGTGATCCAATTAGTCTCAATAGGGGATCAGGTGATCCAATTAGTCTCAATAGGGGATCAGGTGATCCAATTAGTCTCAATAGGGGATCAGGTGATCCAATTAGTCTCAATAGGGATCAGGTGATCCAATTAGTCTCAATAGGGGATCAGGTGATCCAATTAGTCTCAATAGGGGATCAGGTGATCCAATTAGTCTCAATAGGGGATCAGGTGATCCAATTAGTCTCAATAGGGGATCAGGTGATCCAATTAGTCTCAATAGGGGATCAGGTGATCCAATTAGTCTCAATAGGGGATCAGGTGATCCAATTAGTCTCAATAGGGGACTCAATTAGTTTCATTAGGAGATCTGGTGACCTAATTAGTCTCATTAGGGTATCATGTGATCCAATTAGTCTCATTAGGGGATCAGGTGACCCAATTAGTCTCATTAGAAGATCAGGTGACACAATTAGTCTCATTAGAAGATCAGGTGACAAAATTAGTCTCATTAGGGTATCAGGTGACGCAATTAGTCTCATTAGAAGATCAGGTGACTTAATTAGTCTCATTAGGGATCAGGTGACTTAATTAGTCTCATTAGGGTATCAGGTGATCCAATTAGTCTCATTAGGCGATTAGGTGACCCAATTAGTCTCATTAGGGATCAGGTGATTTAATTAGTCTCATTAGGGATCAGCTGACTTAATTAGTCTCATTAGGGTATCAGGTGACCCAATTAGTCTCATTAGGCGATCATGTGACCCAATTAGTCTCATTAGGGATCAGGTGATTTAATTAGTCTCATTAGGGATCAGGTGACTTAATTAGTCTCATTAGGGATCAGGTGACTTAATTAGTCTCATTAGGGTATCAGGTGATCCAATTAGTCTCATTAGGCGATCATGTGACCCAATTAGTCTCATTAGGGATCAGGTGACTTAATTAGTCTCATTAGGGTATCAGGTGACCCAATTAGTCTCATTAGGGATCAGTTGACGCAATTAGTCTAATTAGAAGAGCAGGTGACCCAGTTAGTCATTAAGTGACAATATCAGTAGGTATTTAAGCAGGTAATCTCACTCGCCCGTCATCGCCACCATAATTGCAGTCTCCCCTACAAGCAGCTGGTGGGCGGGGTCCTGGCCATGCCGGTCCGCCACTTCCTGAAGGTGAACGGCTACTCCAATCTGTTCTGGGGCTGGGGCGGCGAGGACGACGACATGGAGGCCAGGTGAGCGACATCCTCTTTCTGTCCCTCTGCCTTGAGGTCACATTCGCAAAACCTTGGGAAGGTCAATTGACCCCCGTTGGAAGTTTTTGTGGCTAAGACAGGGAAGGACAATTGACCTCCCGTTGAAAATTTTGTGTCAGAGGCTGAGGCAGCGAGGTCAATTGAACACCTTGGAAAGTTTTGTGTCTAAGATAGGGAGGTCAATTGACCCCCCGAGGAAAATTTTGTGCCTAAGGCAGGGAGGTCAATCGACCCCCCATGGAAAGTTCTGTGCCTAAGACAGCGAGGTCAAAGTGACCCCCATCTGAAGTTGAAGGGGGTAACTTCAAATCTACTAGGGGTCAAGTGACTCGTCAGTTGTTAAAGCATCCAGGGGAGGTCAAGTTACCACCCTCAGAATTATCTTCCCAAAGATTATTTCTTAGAATCCTGAATTTTGTCGCACTTCAATAGCAGTAAATCAAAAAGTAAAACAAACCCACTCAGAAAAGTTCTCAGTATTCTTCTGCTTCTGGCGCAATTGAATAGTTAATTTGAATGCTGTAAAGATCTCATACGTTTGGAAGCCAGCTTAAGCAGGTTAATTTATGATCGAATCGAAACCTCATCTCTCCAGAATCCGGTCCGTGGGCCTCCTGGTGACCAGGCCGAATCCGCGCCTGGCGCGTTACCGCATGATTCGCCATCAGGCTCGCAAAGAAATTCTCAACGAAGTCAGGTACAAACTGCTCTACCTGAGCTCCAAGCGGTACCGGCTTGACGGCCTGAACAGCCTCAGCTACAGCCTGGTGGCCAGCGAGAGCAGACCGCTGTACACCCACTTCCTCATTGATCTGGGACAGCCGCCAAGGAGCTCCAGTTTCTATTGATTGATTGATTGATTGGTTGATTGATTTATTGATTGATTGGTTGATTGATTGATTGATTGATTGGCTGATTGATTGATTGATTGATTGATTGATTGATTGATTGATTGATTGGCTGATTGATTGATTGATTGATTGATTGATTGATTGGTTGATTGATTGATTGATTGATTGGCTGATTGATTGATTGATTGATTGATTGGCTGATTGATTGATTGATTGATTTATTGATTGATTGGCTGATTGATTGATTGATTGATTGATTGGCTGATTGATTGGCTGATTGATTGGCTGATTGATTGATTGATTGATTGATTGATTGATTGATTGATTGATTGATTGATTGATTGATTGATTGATTGGTTGATTGACTGATTGATTGATTGATTAATTGATTGACTGATTGATTGGTTGATTGATTGATTAGTTGATTGGTTAATTGATTGATTGATTGATTAGTTGATTGGTTAATTGATTGATTGATAGTTCGGCTCGTCCTTAGTTGAGTAATCATCAGATCTTTTCAATGTCCGAAAGATTAATAATGGAGAGGTTTATATTATAAATCTCCGCGGTATCGTATCTTACCGCGGATCAAAGAATCTTTGATTTGGTAGTGGTGCCCTTAAGCGAGCGATACTACTTATATCACGACAATAATATGATTTGATTGTTGCAATGCACAATATGCATTGGCCCAAAAATTGTAAATACGCGATATGCATATGCTTGTTTATTCGGAAGATGCAATCAACCGTCAATGAAATATTTTTGTTTCCGTTTGCTGTTGCAATCACAAAGTTGCTCACCTGGTTTTACTAATTCAAATATACCTGCAATCTCGTATTCCTTCACCTACTGGTCGATTACGAGCTACCAAACCACAGAATTGCTGCTTTTGTGGCACAGTGTCTATTCTCTCATCTTTACTGAATCTCACCCACTGAATCTCACCCAATCTTTACTGAATCTCACCCAATATCTACTTAATCTCACCAAATCTCAAGTGAATCTCAACCAATCTCTATTGAATCTCACCCAATGTCTACTGAATCTCACCAAATCTTTACTGAATCTCACCCAATCTCTACTGAATCTCACCCAATGTCTACTGAATCTCACCAAATCTCAAGTGAATCTCAACCAATCTCTACTGAATCTCACCCGATCTATACTGAATCTCACCTAATCCATACTGAATCTCACCTAATTTCTACTGAATCTCACCCAATCTCTACTCTCTACTGAATCTCTACTCTCTCACTATCGCTAAGCTACCAAGATCGCTCTATAATTGATCATACCCTGCCCATTTCAGTACTTTTAAGGAAGTCATAAAGTCATTCCTTCTAGGGAACAGAAGTCAATGACTTTGCACTGAATACATCGCTGTCAGTACTAATGCTATAAGCAGTTTAGCATGCATCAACGATGGCTTATCCGTGAAGTAGCCTATATTTAGCAAGTCTGCACTTGATAAATTTTACAGTGCCCACCTAGGCTGACTATAATAGCATATTTAGTAGGGTTATAAAAATAGCTCGGACCTTTAAACGAGCCGAAACAAGAGTGGTACGATACCTGGACGGTAGACGGCCTTAGAAAATAGAAACTGACGTCTGCGTTAAATCTGCAACTGCTGGCCATTGTGATAAGGTACTGTAGATAAGGTGCTGCAGCATTGGGCAAGGGTACGGGTTAGGGACTAGAAGTAGGGCTGGCGTCTATGACTAAGGTTTGAATTAATGTTGAGTCTAGGGCTAGAGCTAGGGTTAGGGTTAGAGCCGTAGCCCAGTGGTCAAGCGCGGCGCTCTGATGTGCCAGCGGCCCAGGCTCGATTCCAAGTGCATGAAGTCACTTTAATTTGGGGCTCGTGAAATCAACGCCATTGAGGGCCAACCCCCAAGGCGCAGTGAAGTGTACATGTCTAACGATAAATAAAGTTAGGGCCGCTGTACACTACTGTGTGAGTGTGTGCCTGCGTACGTATCCGTGCCTGCTCAGGGGAGTCGGTGGAATGGGCAGTAATGCCTCTCGCCGGTTGTGTGACAATGTCGCTTGAAGTGCGCCAGGATGCACACAGCCCCTACGTCTCAAAAAATAATGGTTAGGGTTACGTTTAGGTTTTGGTTTGGGTTTGGTTAGGTTAGAGTTAGGGTTATGGTTATGGTTAGATTAATGACGGCTTATTAGAAGTCTTAATCTAACAAATCTTAATCTAATAAGCGGTCTTAAAAGACTTAATTAGAACACTACAGAAATAGGGCCGGTCCTTATTTCTGTGGCATAAAAAAGGATAGCCAGTTTTATTGCATTATTGATTTTTTCCAGGCTTCCTTGTAAACAAACAAACTTCCTAAACGAGAAGTCTAGCCATGCTCAGACTTATTTACTCAAGCGTATATATTTCTTTTATTTTTCTGCGCGTCTACCGCAGTGACGTCTTGTTCAGTCTCTGTCTCGGCTCGTACCTGCACAACCTTGTAACAGCCCCCCCCCTAGCCAATATGCGCAATTTTCGTATTATATCTCTCTACGTATTTCTCTCGCTAAAACCTTGGCATTCATGTGGAACATCTCTCTCTCTCTCTCTCTCTCTCTCTGCCCCGATCGGGAGTGTTTTGTGCGTAAATAGTAGAAAAGCATTCCACCATTGGAGCAAGTTGTGCCCCCGCCCCAATGCACATTTCTCGCGCATCGTGCAGGGCCCCCCACTTGCTGCTCTTCTCCGCGACTTGGCTATTTTAGCCTGGGCACTTCTGGAAGTTCGTTGGTCTCTGCTGTTTTGCATAGCATCAACAATTTCACTTAGTTTGGCTTCTGTTTGCATTAGAGATCTTTTTTGTTTGTTTATCTGAACATCCGCACATCAGAGCCAGGTGAGAATGCTCCACGCCATCAAGCCCATGATCTGGCAGGCTCTGCAGACATTGAAAGAGCCGAATGAGAACGCCGTGAAGAGGTCCAAGCTGCAGGTGAGTCACAGTTTGGTCTGAGAGTCATTTACGAGTAGTATGATTTGAGGTTCATTTAGTATGGTCTGAGGGTCACTTAGTATGGTCTGAGGGTCATTTAGTATGGTCTGAGGGTCATTTAGTATGGTCTGAGGGTCACTTAGTATGGTCTGAGGGTCATTTAGTATGGTCTGCGTTTGCGTTTGAGTGCAAAAGCCATTGAAGTCGTAAGCTTGGAATCAGAATGACCTCATATGAACCCTCCATGCTCATGCAGGTTCTGTCCCACAACCTGTCAGCCGATGGAAATCTTAGCGAGCTGCTCAAAATTTTCGACACAAGCGCCCCGAAAGAGCTGGACACGGTAGAGTGCAGGCTGTACCTTGACAGCGTCATCCACGAGGCGGTGCAGACTCTGGTGAAAGAGAAGAGCGTGAAGCAGCAGAAGATCTGTGTCGAGAGAGTGCACGAGGTGTGCTGGGTTCTCTGCCGAGCTCAGGTCAAAGACCAGCACACTTCCATGCTGACGGACGAGTGCACGAAGATCTGGTGGAAAATTTTCACCACATTTGCGGAGCGGGACCACCAGAACGAGCGGATTCTGTATCCGGTGGTCATGGACTGGGAGGAAGTGGACTACTGGGCCAACGTGGTCCTGAAGGTCATGGCGCTGCCCACGAACACTCCAAGTCGCAAGGAGAAGGAGGTGATGGGGAGCACCGCACTGAACTTCCAGGAAGCCCTGGTCCGGTTCAACGCCAAGCTAAATGAGAAAAACGGCATGTACGTCCTGGATGGCGAGGGCAATCCCGACTTGAAGTACGTTGAGAACGCCATGCAGGAGCTCAACATCCGCCTGTTCGAGGGCATCCACCTTAATGTGAGTTTAGGTATACTCAACAAGAGTGACGGATAAAGCGAGGTAGAGAGATAAACTGAAAGAGACGACTTGTTAGTCCGTGAACTTGTTAGTCCCTAATCCATCAGGGTCTAAACACACTAGAATGGAATTTCAGGGCTTTCTGCTGCCGGTGAAGAAGAACCACACCCAGCACCCTAAGTGGTGCGTGCTGTACCAGCTCGGCATGGCTTTCGCGGACAACCCAGCCGAGGTGGACAGCAGCAACCCCAGGGCCTTCATTCCCATCGGCGAGTGCACTGAAGTGACCCCAATTTACGACAAGAACAACAGGCCCGTGCGCTTCCAGCTGAAGAACGGCAAAGACGCCAAGGAGCCAATGGTATTCGAGGCCAACAACATATCCATCAGGAACAAGTGGGTCACAGGTGAGTGTAGATCAGCTGCAGCCTTAAATCTACCAAGCATGCAAAACGTGCAGAGTTTGGAGCGCAGGTTGAAATCCGTCAATAGTTTTTGGTTTGTGGTTGCAGCAGGTGCCGAAGTGGTTTTGTTTAAGATCTCTATTCTCACCTTGCAATCTGGAATATTTTTAGTAGCACTGATAACTTGCAACATAAATTTCTGGTCCGCACTGCTAAAGCGGGTCAGTTCGTCAGCCGTTGGAAGTCTCGTGTTCCATATGCTCTACGTTGGTGGTGTCACCTATAATGAGGATGCAGCCTGAGGGGTTGTAGCCTAGTGGTTGGAGTGTCGGACTGGCGACTGAACAATTTGTGTCCTTCAGATAACAGGTAACCCTTCAGATGCGCCGCGCAATAGCCCCCAGTGAATGAAAATCGTTTATTATTATTTTTGCCTATCAATTCAACTACTCTGTTGATCAGAGCGTCTTCTACGGTGGGGAAGCCCGCACACTGTAACCAGGGAGCACTGGTGGCTCAAGCCTTCGGCCATTCAAAACCAGCTGCAGTGCAGCAGCTGCTTCAACCACAAACTAGACGCACCCTTTTCAAAATTGTTGACCAAGACATTCAAAATCCTCCGTCACCCCATCAGCCATCATCTGTCTGAAGCATCGCAAGCTGCCGGACTATGAGAAGGATTTTGTCAGCAGGCGCAAAGCTCGGGTCAGGAATCGACAGCTCGAGGTGGAGGCCAAGGAGACGATGCGGCAGCAGAAGGAGCGGACAAAGAAAGTGAGCAGCCCCTCCTTGAGTAGTTTTCAAAGCAGCCCCTAGGGCGCCATTAGCCTGCATTATTTATTCTTCGTCTACAGAAAGTTTGCGTACTTTTGCAAATTGACAAGCTCCTGATAGTAGCAACTGACTTTTCCACCTGAACAGAAAAGTGCTGATAAAGAACCTATTTAGTTGAACTCCCAAGTGTTCTGCATTAGGCAGGCTGTAATGAGCTCCAGGGGAATTTGCAAGGCGACGAACGACTCGTCAAAAAGCTCAAGGCAATGGAGAGATAAGAACTGTCTAAGGCTTTTTGGGTAACTTTTCCGAACTAAGCAACAACTCAAAATCTAGGTCTCGTTTTCCACCTCTAACAATACACTTCTGGCAGTCTAGCTTTCACAATCTATCTCTCACAATCTACCTCTTACAATCTACCTCTCACAATCTACCTCTTACAACCTACCTCTCACAATATATCTCTCACAATCTACCTCTCACAATCTATCTCTTACAATCTACCTCTCACAATCTAACTCTCACAATCTACCTCTTTACCTCTTTACCTCTTTGACCTTGGTAGTTGCTTGACAGGTGAATAAACAGTGATTGAAGTCTGAAAAGCGCTTTAAAGCGTTTGATAACCACCAATTGAAGTGCTCGATAACAAACGATTAAAACGTCCGCAAAATTATTGAAAAGCGACAGAGAAGTCGGGGAAGTACTTGAGCAAGGATTAAGCTAGATATAAAGCAAACACTAGACTATAAAAGCAATTCTCTGACGGTAAATTCGCTTTCAAGGCGTTACTCAAGAGATTGAAAACGCGTTACAACGAATAAGCGCAACGACCCGTCGTTTCCCAGTCACTTTGCAGTCGTTTAAAAAAGTCGAGAGAAAGTAATCCGAAACGATGTTATACCGAGTGAAACAAACAATTGAAGTGACAAAGAAACGACAGAATGCCCTCTCACGATTTTGTCGCAAACCAGCTAACTCAACCCTGCCTACCCTGCACCCTGTACACAGCAAGTGGAAGACATGGACCGGGCAATGAAGGCGGAGCAGGAGAAGCACCAGCTCGAGGCCGATCAGATGCGCAGCGCCACGACTGAGCAGCTCAAAGAGATCATTGATCAGCACGACTGCCGCATGGCGGCCCTGATGCGCCAGATGACCGATCTGGGGGTCCAGTACGAGGCCGAGCGGACTCTCCTTGTCGAGCAGCACGAGCGTGAGGTGCAGCAGCTGGCTCAGCAGCACGGAGACCAGCTGGGCAGCGTGCAGACGGAGCTCGAGTCCGAGATCGCCCGGCTGAAGGCCATGCTAGAAGCTGAGAGGGAGACTCACAAGGTAACTCGCACGGCTTTGACAAGGAATATAAACCAAACTGCCCTAGCAAACAGGAAGTTCTTCAACTGCGCAGCTTCATGTACACCTACGCTCGTAGGAATCCCACCTGCATTATACTTCAGTAGGATTCTAAGAATTTTTTTCTACCATTTGAGAGCTTTAGTATCTAGCTCGAAAAAAAGAAATCTAATAAACTAGAATTAGTACTTAGAACTTCGTTTGTGTCTAACGGGTTTAGTTCGTAGCTCAAGAACACGAAAACGGTTCAAATTTAAACTTAAAATAGTACAAACTGACCATAAAAACGATTCAAATTGAACACGAAAACGTCCCAAATTGAACACGAGAACGTCCCAAATTGAACACGAAAACGTCCCAAATTGAACACGAAAATGTCCAAAATTAAACACGAGAACGTCCCAAATTGAACACGAAAACGTCCCAAATTGAACACGAAAACGTCCCAAATTGAACACGAAAATGTCCCAAATTGAACACGAAAATGTCCCAAATTGAACACGAAAACGTCAGAAATTGCACAGAGAAATGTATAGCGATGATAAATATGATTTGAATCCAACTGCTCAAGGCCGAGCTGAGCGAACGCGATGCACGCATAGCTGAACTGGAGAAGGAAATCCAGCGACTTAAAGACCTGTTGGACAGCCGTGCCAAGGAGACCGAGGTCAGTACCGTTGCTGCTACTGAAATGAATTGTGCTGTTAAATCACTTCGCCACTACTTCAACTTCCCGGCCGACCTTCGCAGGAGGCGGCCGCCCGTCTGACCGGCGAGGTGGCCGAACTTCGGCTGCAGCTGAACGAATCGAAGGAGCAGAGCAGGGAGGACCGAAGCGCGATCGACAAGCTGACGGAGGAGAACGAAGAGCTCAAAGCCAAGACGGAGAGGTTTGAGGTGAGGCCAGCAATGCTCACTTTATTCTCGCCTTCGGAGCTTCAGAATTTCATAACAAGGCACTCCTTGAAGCAGCGTTTGAAAGCAGCTTTCATCCAATGAAAAGGCGCTTTTAATGAAAAAATCAATCCTGGATTTTCAAAGTTTGTGCTTGATAGATTTTTTTCTGATTCTAAAAATTCAGGACTATTACTAATAGTAGTCGCAAACTCATTTTTCTATCATAATGATTGAATTTTCTCGATTTCACTCGATTGAAGTTTCTAATAAAGAATCAAACACTATTGCTTAAAATATAGTTAACAGCGAATAAAAATCATTTTCAAAGGCACAAATTCGCCAGGGAATCGCAAAGCAGAGGTCGGTTGTTCCGTCCGCGATCTACGAAGAAGACGAGGTGAGAGTTTCGAATCTAATATCGCTGCAAGTAGCGTGGGTGGCGATGTGCAGGTGGGACCACTCCCAGAGATCCCAAAGTGACCTAGAATTGAGATTGTGAATTTGATTACTTTTGTGTGGCAGATGCGCAGATAAACACTGACCCATTGAACTGAACCACATCCCGGATCCTATAAATGATCCCATTGACCCACATCCCGGATCCTACAAATGATCACATTGACCCACATCCCGGATCCTACAAATGATCCCATTGACCCACATCCCGGATCCTACAAATGATCCCATTGACCCACATCCCGGATCCTACAAATGATCCCATTGACCTACATCCCGGATCCTACAAATAATCCCATTGACTCACGTCCCAGATCCTAAAAACAATCCCATTGACCCACATCCAGAATCTTATAAATGATCCCATTGACCCATATCCCGAATCTTATAAATAATCCGATTGACTCACATTACGGATCCTATAAATGATCCCATTGACCCACATCACGGATCCTATAAATGATCCCATTGACCCACATCCCGGATCCTACAAATAATCCTATTGACCTACATCCCGGATCCTACAAATAATCCTTTTGACCCACATCCCGGATCCTACAAATAATCCTATTGACCTACATCCCGGATCCTACAAATAATCCCATTAAGTCACATCCTGAATGTTATAAATGATCACATTGACTCACATTCCGGATCCTAGAAATGATCCCATCGACCCACATCCCACATCCCAGATCTTGCAAATGATCCCACAGACACACTCCCATGATCCCGAATCCCAAGCTCGCAGTTACAAAATCATCGCTAATCCCTCACAAAAGCATCCCTGACTCTCTTCGCAGCTGCTGCACGATGCGATCTTCAGAGAGACGGGGTTCAGCAGACAGGACAAGGTGGCCAGCGAAAACGTCAACGATTTCAACATCCAGACGGCCAGAAAAGCCGATGCCACTGACTAGCTAATTAACCCGCTGCGCTTTTTTTGTAATCGCTGGTCGCAAAATTTTCCAAAGCAAACTTTAATTGCATATTTAATTCTGTTATTTCGTTGTTGAAACTGAACTCTTATCCAGAATGGTAATTAACCACTTCAAAATCAATTATTGACATCAGACTAACAAAATGCTGACAACTAACACCTGAAGCCAAATATGACCGCACGATATCACCCAGGCAACCAGACGGGAGCTGCAGGCGCTGGAAAGCGTCAATGAGTCTCTGCAGAAGAGGTACGAGGCCCAGCTGCAGAAGGTCAGGCAGGGCGCGAGCGACGATCAAGCTGTCGGCCACCGTGGTCCCGGGTTCGACACCACAGTGAGACTGAGGAGCAAGACCGGTGTTTAGATTGGCTGATGAAGCTCGCGCTTTACATTGAGCAGAGTTTATTTTTTATTCAAGTGGTTCTGAGTTGCAGTTTTAAAAAAACACTCCGAGGTAACCAAGATTGGTAATCCCTGATTTGCACGTGTAATAAATTTACATTCGCGCATTGAATAATTCCATTATCAAATTAAAATTTGATTGCTTGCTTAAACAAATTAAATTTCTCGTCTCCAATCGTATCACTCCCACCGCCATTCGAACAAACGAACACTGCGATGCACTTTCCCGCTGGGACCAAGCAAGATTGCTCCGGTCACATATTCCGTCTGTATAATAAAATTTTGTAAAACTTCCTGCTTATTCACAAATTATACTTCATTTTTTATTGCTGTTGCAAAACTTGCATTGATCCGCAGTAGAGGCGAAAAATTATTGCATTTTTTCTTGCAGCGATTAGAAATCAATCAGCAGCAAAAGCTAACTTCAAAATTCAGTTTGATTGCGGTAGGAATTACCAGGCAAATATCAGAGAATGTTTGGTCGGCTTGCTGATGAAATTTGGAGGCTTGGCAAGGCTGCACTCTGGCGCTTATGGGAAAAATCCGACCTTCTGGCGGAATTGTTGAATATCTTGACGGTCCAGAGAGCTGGCGATTTGATTCTTGTTTGAGAAAGTGCGCAACAAAACATCAGCCCGTGTTTTTTCATTTCTTGGTACTTTGGCTTGAGAGTCGGACTCATTAACCACTGAGCTTAATCTGCCTGTGCATAAACGATTTATGCACTTCCCCCTCCCGGCGTTTCCCCCCTCCTGGCGTTTCCCCCCTCCCGGCGTTTCCCCCCCCGGCGTTTCCCCCTCCCGGCGTTTCCCCCTCCCGGCGTTTCCCCCTCCCGGCATTTCTCTCCCGGCGTTTCTCTCCCGGCGTTTCCCCCTCCCGGCGTTTCCCCCCTCCCGGCGTTTCCCCCTCCCGGCATTTCTCTCCCGGCGTTTCTCTCCCGGCGTTTCCCCCTCCCGGCGTTTCCCCCCTCCCGGCGTTTCCCCCTCCCGGCATTTCTCTCCCGGCGTTTCCCCCTCCCGGCGTTTCCCCCTCCCGGCGTTTCCCCCCTCCCGGCGTTTCCCCCCTCCCGGCGTTTCCCCCTCCCGGCGTTTCCCCCTCCCGGCGTTTCCCCCTCCCGGCGTTTCTCCCCTCCCGGCGTTTCCCCCTCCTGGCGTTTCCCCCTCCCGGCGTTTCCCCCCTCCCGGCGTTTCCCCCTCCCGGCGTTTCCCCCTCCCGGCGTTTCCCCCTCCTGGCGTTTCCCCCTCCCGGCGTTTCCCCCCTCCTGGCGTTTCCCCCCTCCCGGCGTTTCCCCCTCCCGGCGTTTCCCCCTCCCGGCGTTTCCCCCCTCCCGGCGTTTCCCCCCAGCGTGTCCCCTCCGGCGTTCCCCCCAGCGTGTCCCCTCCGGCGTTCCCCCCAGCGTGTCCCCTCCGGCATCCCCCCCAGCGTGTCCCCTCCGGCGTCCCCCAAGAGTTTCCCTCCGGCGTCCCCCCCCAGTGTGTCCTCTCCGGCGTTCCCCCCAGCGTGTCCCATCCGGCGTTTGAATATTATCAATATTACTGCTACTAATATTGTCATCATGCGAACTGATGGACTATTGATATGAACTTTTACTGTCAGTCTTGAACTGTTCAGCCTTGGCTTTTTATGCTTCTCCTCTGATGACTGGTTGACCAGCGGACTGCTCTTGCTCTGCATATTGGCTTCTGGAAAAGCTGTTTTGAAAAATTTGAAGCCGCTTAACAATTACTGTATCGCGACATTAAAGAAGTGGCAATGCGTAGCAGCTTCTGAACAAGTTTTTATTGCCGTTAAGTTATGAATTCAACAAAGGAGATACAGACATCTATGCGCTAGTTTTGGCCGCCAGGATCAATTCAGGTTACCTGATCATATCTGACAAACGCTTCATAGTAACTATAAAATATACAACAGAAGCGCAGTTGTTTTCTGCAGTTGAATTCTCTTGGAGGCTCCCTTTCACCTGCTAAAAATTACACATTGTCGAATCCACAGCACCGAATATCTCGAAACTTCATAAGCCCACAATTTTTTTTTCACGAGTTTGAAGGCCTGAAAGCAAAATCTTCAATCTCGAAGCGAACTTGCGGCACCCAAACTGCTGTAGGTCTTGGGAACCTCGCGCATCATGAGGCCGGCATCTTCGGTAGCGGCAGCAGCCCCAGCCGGCTCTCTGGAATCCTCCGGCTCGGCAGCTGCGGCCTCCGTCTCCTCAACAGTCTGGCTCAGCGCGCGTCCTTTTGTTTCAAACGGGAAGAAGGCGGCCGCTACGGTGGCCACGATGGACACGGCGGCATAGACCAGCAGGCCTGCCCTCACTGAGTAGTCGGGCAGCATCACCTGAGCAACGAACGGCGTGAGCAGGGCGCCGATGCGGGAAGCGGCGCAGCAGACGCCCATGCCGAGAGTGCGGATGGTGGTCGGGTAGGCCTCGTTCGTGTATATGTAGATCGACGTGAATGCGGCGCATGAGCAGCCGCGAGCGAGAAACAATAGCGCCGTGAGCGCCAGCTGCGGCATGCAGAACAGCATGCAGAACAGCAGGATGCTCAGCAAGGCCGTGTTCACCGCCATCACGGCGCGTCTGCCGATTATGTCAATGAAAATGACGATGATCAGGTAGCCGAAGAGCTCCCCCAGCGTGGCCAGGGCGGCTGTTTCATAGTCTGCGCTGCGCAGTGCCTGGCAGCACTCGGAGCTGGACTTGCCGGCTGTGACTTTGCTCATCAGTCCGGGGCTCTGCAGGCACCTGTGCGGCAGGCCGGGCAGCTCCGTGGTCAGCAGCACCAGGCCATAGTAGAGGAACCCTCCGCAGAACCAAAACAAGAGAAGCAGCGAAGTCAATCTGCGGGTCGATGGGTCGATAATAGACGCCACTGCTCGTGAGCGTATTTGAAAGCTTGTTATCTTATTAAAATTTATCAAAGTTGCGCCCGAAAAGAAGCCAACCAACCTGATTAGCGTGCGATTCGCGAACAAACTGTTGAAATCAGCTCTGCCAGTCTTCGTTGCGGAATAAGCGAGGGGTCCCGTCAGCTCCGGACTCCCGTTACACCTGGCCGCACGATTCAGCTGGACCAGGGCCTCTTCTGGTCGACCGGATGCCAGCAGGAATCTGGGCGATCGAGGCAGCCAGAAGAATAAAGGTAGTATGGCGAACAGCGGGATTGAAGTAGCAGCCAGCACCCGTCTCCATCCGTCTGGTATGAGGACCCCATCAGAACCGAGAAGCAGCCACGCGATGAAGACCTCAAGCAAGCCGCCAAACGTCCAAAACGTCATCATCACAATGAGAAACAATGCTCTGTACTTTGTTGGCAAGAATTCGCCGGTGAGGGTCGACGTCAGCGGGATGAGGCCGCCGATGGCGAACCCGACGAAGCCCCGAAGCGTTAAAAGCCAAGTGAGGTTGGGCGACGCGGCTGACACAGCTCCGTAGTAGGCGATCAGGCATGCGCTCAGCAGCAGTGCGTTCCACCGGCCGTACCGATCGGAGATCGCCCCAAGGATTGGCGCACCGAAAATTGTTCCGATGAAGACGCAGGTTGCTAGCAGAGCGATCTGTTGAGACGCCAGGTGCCACTGGCACTGCACGCTCCGACCGAGAAAGGACAGCAGGATCATCTCCATGGAGTCCGCGGCCTGAACAGTGCCGCAGACGGCTACCAGGCCGATCTGAAACCGGCCAAATCCGATCTTCTCTATGGCCGCGTCCATTGTCAGGCCGTTTCCATTGCTGCTGACAGACATGCTAAAGCTTCTCACCTGGAAGATTAACACCGCCGATTGAACTCTAGCCAATGATTAAGCATTGTACAACGTAGGAGGCATTGTGCCAAAACGCTGACTGACTGCATCTAACAGACGTCGTTAAGAATAAAGAACGACAAGCTCTCAAATCCAATGAGCTTCTACATTTACATGATGTTGTACCGTACTTAATTACTTCATTTTATTAAGAGATCCCGTGTGTAAATTTTGTATTTTCCTATTTCAACTAGTAGTTCTACAAATCAATAAAATTTCAAATGTGCGCCGTCAGGACTCCCACTTACATTTACACAAATCCAGTTTCAGGCGTTCGTCAGGTTCCGTCACGTTTGGCTGGGAGCGTGCAGGAGAGATTCTGGTGTTTTTGTAAAATTAGATCTCTGTTGGCTTACGCTGTGGCAATTTATGTGTGCAGCACTGTATGGAGAGAGGTTTGGAAAGAATAGAGTAATGCAGGCGGGGGTTTTGAGCTTAAGACCACATAGTGCTGCGCCTTCTCATTGTGTCGAATAAGTCAACGTACAGGGCCGAAAACTCGCTAGTATTCGAATAGCGACAATGAAAAGGAATGAGTCTGTGAGCCTCTCTGTAGATACACAGCAGAGCTCGGCATTTCGACCGAACTAGCAACAGAGACAAGGCTCACAAAAATCTATCTGGCAATTGAAGCAAAGCAATTTTTTGTACAGCGGTAAAATTTGGGTAAGCAAAGCACTTAATGAAGTTTTTCAGCAATGTTTGCAAATGCTTTTGGCAACAATACGCTCGTAAGTTTCACTGTCACATTTACTGTAAACACGCACTGCTTCCTACACCGACCTAAGCATTACATTACTGGATTCTCTTAATCCTGAAGTGATCCACTTTAATTCATTTAGTAATTCACAAAGAGAGCTTTGTTTTGTTATAATCGTTGTATCGTTGTACTGCTGAAAACATTCAGAGCAGTAGAAATGCCAAGCATTTTTCTCCCTTTTTACCAAGTAATACGTTGAATATTTTAACAGTCTGACGAGTTTGCGACCTGATTTTTACTAGAGGAGTGATGAACTACCTAAGGGAAATAGTTCCAACATAATTCATTGATCACTCTGTTTTGCGTCACCATTGGTACATCTGCGAGTACACCAGGACACCACATTTGTTTATTAGCTTGTATCTGTAAAAACAACAAAAAAGCTGCAGGAACTACTCAAGAGGTCCTTGGTAAGCTGTTGGTTCACTAATTTACTTCTAATTGGATCTGCTAGTTTCGGCTGACATCACACAGAAAAAAGACGCATGATCTGGATATCGAAATTCGAATCACAGGTCGGTATCCTAACTGCGGATCAGTTGCACTTAAAATGATAAGTTTTCTACAGGCTGTTCGAAATTTTGATCTCTTTAACATGATAGCTTTGTTATTAATTAGATTACTTATACGCTCTTAGACTACAGTTTTGTAGCAGTATGTCTACATACAGGCATAGCAAGTTTTAAACGAGTATCAATGTTGCATGTAATGACAAAAATAAACCTTAGCAAATTACACATACGCTCCTACACCTATTTGGGAGTTTCTGTGGCACAAAGCTTGAGGCTAGCACAGGTTTCTTTAAAACAATCAAAACGGAATGATTTTTGAAGTCAAAGATCTCTAAATACGAGCGTGCACGCAAGCATGGGGGCATTGAAACAATTTCATAATATTAAGAGTGTCGCGTCCTGTTTAACCTAATCTTCTAGCGGTCCCTGTATCCACTTTGATTCAAATATTTGGAAAAGTTCTAAAAGACGGTATATAACTCAATACGTCGATAACTTGTGAAACCTTTTTGCCATCAGTTTATTGGCCCATTTCTCATTTGGTCCCATGGTCTCAAGTCGTGGTCAAGATGACACAATCTTGGGGTCAAGATGAGGTCGGTGCTGACCTTTACAGTGAGATGTAGTTTCGAAAGAGCGGGTCACAACGTGCTGACGTCGCAGCAAGGTTCAGATTTACCAGCAATCGACGCTTCAGCCACCCGCTTTAACTTTCAAACGCTTCCCAACTCACTTGATCATAGTATCGCCATGCACTCCATGAAACACACGAAAGCCTTTGAATTTGAATGGGATGAGAATGAACATATCAAGGCATTGGTATGTTTAATATTAGGTACAGAAAGCTAGAGTTTCAATATCGAAGCATCTAGACGTTTACTCTCCGGCATTGACGTCTTAGAAATTCTTAATTAAAATATTTTCAAATAAAGCTTCTTTTGAGGTTAATTGTGTTTCATTTATTGTGAATTGTGACGTTCCCAAATACGAGCGTATGTCTGTGTAGCAAAGTATGAGCGCAGTGAGCAATAAATATCTGATACATGTAAGAGAAGTGGGGATTTGCAGTAACTAACAGTATGGAAACCATGGACTTTAAATGGGAAATCGAACGGGCGATCCGATTGGCCCTCGACACGGAGAACTATCTCGGGAGCTCAGACTGATTCGCGTCTGCGCCGTCTAAACTGCTGTAGGTTTTCCGCACGTCGTCCATCATTAGACCATCGTCTTCGCTGCAGCCGCTGCACCTCTGCCTCCGCTTTCACTGCCGACCCCTCGATCTCTTCAACAGTCTGGAACAGCGGGCGGCCTTTCGTTTCAAATGGTAAAAGCACAGCGACCACCGCCGCCAAGAGGGCAACGGCTGCGTAGGTGAACAGCCCGGCCATCATTGAGTAGTCGGGAAGCAGCACCTGGGCAACGAACGGCGTCAGCAGGGCGCCGATGCGAGAAGCCGCAAAGCAGACGCCCATGCCGAGAGTGCGGATGGTTGTCGGGTAGGCCTCGTTTGTGTAGACGAAAACGGTAATAAACGCCGCCTGAGAGCAGCCACGACAGAAGAACAGCAGCGCAGTGAGCAGCTTCTGCGGCATGCAGAACAGCATGCTGACGAACAGGACACACGTGACGCAGGAGTTCGCTGCCATCACGGCGCGCCGGCCGCAGACGTCTACGAAGAGGATTATGATGAGGTAGCCAAAGAATTCTCCAAGAGTGGCGAAGGCTGCCGTTGCGTAGTCTGCGCTGCGCAGTGCCTGGCAGCATCCTACGGTGGATTTCCGGCAGAGGCGTTGCTGTAGAGACTTAAGTCCTGCAAACACCTGTGCGGCAGGCCTGGAAGCTCGGTGGTGAGCAGCACCATTCCGTAGTACATGAAACCTCCACAAAACCAAAACACAAGCAGTAGCAGGGTCAACCTGTTGGCGAAGTTCGAAATACTCTCAGGATATCAAGTCAAACCTTGTACATCAGACACCATTAGTTATATCATCAGCAGAAGCTTACCTAGTTAGTGTGCGATTCGCAAACAGCCCTTTCAGATCAGCTCTGCTCTTTTTTGCAGCAACATCAGTGAGAGGTCCCGTCAGTTCTGGACTCTTGTTGCACCTGGCTACTCGATTGAGCTCTGCCAGGGCCTCTTCGGGTCGGCCCGATGCCAGCAGGAATCTGGGAGACCGAGGCAGCCAGAGAAACATCGGCAACGAAAGAAACAAAGGAATCGAAGTAGCAGCCAGCACCCGTCTCCATCCGTCGTGTATCAGCGCTCCATCAGAACCGAGAAACAGCCACGCAATTAAGACCTCTAGCAGGCCGCCAAGCGTCCAAAACGTTAGCATTAAAACTATAAATGTTGCTCTGAATTTTGCCGTCAAGAATTCGCCGGTGAGAGTCGACGTCAGCGGGATGAGGCCGCCGATGGCGAACCCGACAAAGCCTCGGAGAGTGAGAATCCAAGGCAGACTGGGCGACGCGGCTGACACAGCTCCGTAGTAGGCGATCAGGCATGCACTCAGCAGCAGTGCGCTCCACCGGCCGTACCGATCGGAGATCGCTCCCAGAATCGGAGCGCCGATTATTGTCCGATGAAGACGCAGGTTGCCAGCCAGGCGATCTGTTGAGACGACAGGTGCCACTGGCACTGCACGCTGCGACCGAGAAACGACAGCAGGACCATCTCCATGGCGTCCGCGGCCTGGACGGTGCCGCAGACGGCCACCAGACCGACTTGGAACCATCCGAAGCCGATCTTCTCCACGGCAGCGTCTACCGTCAGGCCGCCTCCACATTTGCTTACAGACATTGTCTGCCCAGCTCTTTGCCCAAACAGCAATTTTTTGATGCGCCTAAGTTGTTGTCCGTTTTCAAATCGGTATTTGCTCCGATAAGTGAAGTTGCAATCGAATTAGTTGAAGAATCGGTGGAATCCAATTCTCGAGAAATGTCACCATGTGACAAGAGCGGACTCGAGTAAAACGTGCGGTGGTGTTTTGCCACTCGACAAGTATTGAGGCAGGCTTTTATTCGTATGTTTGCTGGATAGAAAGCTTGGGTAGCAAGGTGAAAGAGTGATGGAAAGACAGAAACAGTCAGTGTGCTCACCCAGTGCTCAGTCTCAATGTACGGGGCTAGGGTCAATTTTCTCTGCTTGAACAATACGAGCCCGGAAAGGGGCTGACAAATGATGCAGGACAGCTGTGTGCGTTCTCTGTGTCAGCTTTATATACATAGACTTAAAGCATCGCTTGTGCAAATTCAAGTGAGCAAAAGTGAGCTCCGCGTGTGCAACATGCGGTTTGAAAGGCAACTGGCTGACTTGCACCGAGTGATCGAGAGCCACTGCGAACGGTCTTATATTTGGCTGGGTTACCTCCAGCTCGGGAGCACCCAGTCAGCATCTGATGACAGAAGGCACAGCAGTTAACACGAAATATGAGCCTTACAACAAAATTATGATGACAGCTTTGATAGGTGGTTCCCTGGGCCGATTATCAAACGTTTCGAATTGTGAAAATGTTATAACTATTTTTTACAATGTCTCGTAGAACGTACAACACCAATGTTTATGTCTCTGAACATCAAATTACTGGAGGAAGTGACAAGTGATTATCAAAATTATTTTCGGTGCAGGGAAGGCAACAACACAGCGTTTAAAAGTAAAACAAAAATATTTAACTTATCTATATATTCTAGCTGTGTGTGAAGCCTTGAGACATTGCGTGAGTAGCATAAACACTCAAGTCATAATCGAACATAAATAAAGACAATAAGCAAAACAAACAGGACTATGACTAAGGCAAATAATTCCACAGGGACTTAAGGTATTTAGTAGAAGACGCTGCATTCTGAAATCATGGCAAAATACAGGTTTCTTCTACCGGGAACACATGAAAAGCCTACCTGATGAAAAGATTTGTGTCTCAGTAGCAAATATTTAAACGTGTCTTCGAAATTGCCAGGTTAATATATTCGAGCATGAACTATAGAAATGAATTAACAGTCATCAGATGTAACATTCTTTGCAATCCTAGCGCTGCTGCAGCCTGTGACACAAATCTTTTCATCGTTTCACATAAATTAATAGAATTCCAACCTCCGTAGTCACGATCTGAGAGCAAAGTGTCCGGCTAACTAATAGTGGTCCTTGAAGATAGCAACACGAAGATGTGCTGATCACTTTAACCAATCTGATATTTCGTATTTTGCACAAAGATTCGCGTGCACCCAGGAGTCAGGAGTGCATGCAAGCATGTCCTACACAGGGCCCTCAGCCCTGGGATCCTGAGCGTCCCCACCAGTCACGCTGCTGTACTTCTTGGGATCGCCAGTCATCCGCAGCCCGTCACCCTCAGTCGGCTCGCCGGCTGGCTTTGAAGACGGCTGCCCAGCGGAAGCCGCTTCGGCAACCTCCTCAACCGTCTGCATCAGAGACCGGCCCTTCGTGTCGAACGGCATCAGGAGGACGCACACGGTGGTCACGACAGCCATCCGGCGTAGGTGAGCATTGCGGCCATCACTGAGTAGTCGGGCAGCATCACCTGAGCAACAAAAGGTGACAGCAGGGCGCCGATGCGGGAAGCGGCGCAGCAGACGCCCATGCCGAGAGTGCGGATGGTGGTTGGGTAGGCCTCGTTCGTGAAGATGTAGATCGCCGTGAAGGCGGAGGCTGCGCAGCTGCGCGCAAAGAAGAGCAAGACGGCCAGCAGCTTCGGCGGCATGCAGAACAGCATGCAGACGAGCAGGACGCTGAGCACCCCCGTATTGGACGCGATCACGGCCCGCCTGCCGCAGGTATCAATGAACAGAATGATGATCAGGTAGCCAAAGAACTCTCCGAGAGTAGCGAAAGCGGCAGTTGCATAATCTTCGCTGCTCAAAGCCTGGCAGCACTCGGTGCTGGACTTGTCGGACGAGGCCGCGCTCATCTGGTGCAGGTTCTGCAGGCACCTGTGTGGCTGGCCGGGCAGCTCTGTGCTCAGCAGCACCAGGCCGTAGTAGAGGAATCCCTCCAATCCAGTTCACAATGGATAGTAGGGTGAGTCTGGAATTGTCATTTTGAGCATCGGTCAAAATGGTCAATCAGTGCTTTTAGGACAGCATCTGCGACTTACCTGGTCATGGTCGGGTTGGCGAACAGGCCCTTCAGGCTGGCCCGCTCACCCCTGGCCGCGGTGTTGCTGAGAGGTCCCGTCAGTTCCGGCCTCTTGTTGCTCCTGGCTGCTCGATTGAGCTGCGTCAGGGCCTCTTCGGGTCGGCGGATGCCAGCAGGAATCTGGGCGACCGAGGCAGCCAGAAGAACATCGGCAGGATGAGAAACAGCGGCACGGAGGTAGGTGCCGGCCAACATAAACCGCCATCCGTTGGGTTTCAGGGTGCCGTCGGAGCCCAGTGACAGCCAGGCTATCAGGACCTCGAAAAGGCCGCCCAGCGTCCAGAAAGGACATCATGACGATGAGGAAGGATGCTCGGAATTTTACTGGGAGAAACTCGCCGGTGAGGGTCGACGTCAGCGGGATGAGGCCGCCGATGGCGAACCCGACGAAGCCTCGAGAGTGAGAATCCAAGGCAGACTGGGCGACGCGGCTGACAGAGCTCCGTAGTAAGGCGATCAGGCATGCGCTCAGCAGCAGTGCGTTCCACCGGCCGTACCGATCGGAGATCGCTCCAGAATCGGAGCTCCGATCATTGTCCCGATGAAGACGCAGGTTGCCAGCCAGGCGATCTGTTGAGACGACAGGTGCCACTGGCACTGCACGCTGCGACCGAGAAACGACAGCAGGACCATCTCCATGGCGTCCGCGGCCTGGACGGTGCCGCAGACGGCCACCAGGCCGATCTGAAACCGGCCGAAGCCGATCTGTTCCACGGCCGCGTCTATCGTGATCCTCCGCCTTTGCTGCTCTCAGACATGCTGCTTCTTCCTTGTAGTGTTTGCAGCTGCGAAGGATTACGCTGAATCGGAGCAAATCTGAAGCAGCTCTTTTAGATCCGGAATTTTGAGCAACTTTCTCA
>NIVC01005022.1:0-28421 GCA_002269645.1 Macrostomum lignano | reverse complement strand
ACTAAGTATCAAATATATTGCAAATGATTAAATATAAAAACATTAATTTCATTATGAAAAGGCAACAAAAATGGATTGATTTTCTAGTTTTGAACATTTAATTTGATTTTATACTAAGTTATATATCAAGCTAGTGATGTGGTAAAAAGCATAAATAATATATCTAGATAGATATTTTTTTAATTTGATTTTGTGCCAAGCTAAGTCATGCCAACTTTTACCAATGTCAAGTTAATTATATAATAGTTTAAGAAGCATAAAATTCATGTCTGCCAAATTGCAAATATAAAAAAGTTAAATACTAAATATAATATAATAAGTTTTGCCTTTTAACTTAAAGGTTTACAACATTTGTTAAAATGTTAATTAAATTAAAGCTGCAATAGTTGCCAGTTGAAAAATAATCAAATGGACAAAACTAAAAGATTGCCAAAAATGATATACTGTTTTCAATATGAACTAATATAGGTTTTAGTCATCATAAATTTCGATAAAAGTTTGATCTTAAACAATAACAGTTTGCCGCCATGGACATGGCAGATGGGATGGCACATGAGATATATCTGAATAAATTCAAAAAATAAATATGATATAAAACGGATTAGGCCTAGATCTTTAGTAGGCCTACAAGAGA
This sequence comes from Macrostomum lignano, assembly GCA_002269645.1. Lineage (NCBI taxonomy): Eukaryota > Metazoa > Platyhelminthes > Macrostomidae > Macrostomum > Macrostomum lignano. The sequence continues at coordinate 27,787 of NIVC01005022.1, read as the reverse complement.
GCCTATCTGGGCCTATAGTAAATTGCAAGCAAAATAAAATAAGGAACTTTAGCAGATTTTATTAATTTTCGGCATTGATAAGATTAAGATAATGCACTGCTTCGATTCCACAATTACTCTTGGGACAGGACAACCTCTACGGCCTTCAAAAAGAGTAAAATAGATCCTATGAAAAATACACGAACTTATATACGTGGTTCTCCCACTCTAAGTTACAAACTGTACATGTCAAATGTGACGTCATGCAAAAATGTCGCTCGCATTCTCAATACTCTCTCTCACACAGCTTTTACGAATTCCTGCAATTGGAAGTTTTTGACTTTGAAACATTTTATCTATAGTTTAATCAAAACAAAAAATGCAACTTCTGAGAATAGAATATACTTCCTTTGATAATTATTAAAAAAAATTAAATTAATAGTAAAGCAGTAACTTGCGTTAAAAAATAAAAAAGTATAAAATTAAGAGTCGTTAGCAAGTTGATCACGATTTATCGGACAAGGCCACTGTCTTTTTATGTGTCTTAGGCGCGGCTTGCACATCTGCAAATCTGAATATATCATAATTTAGATGTGCCGAACATGAGCTACATGTAGCTCCTATTACCTAAGAAAGTATACAGCGAGAGACAAGCAGGAGAATTTTAAAGGCAAAAACAGCTAATCCGTAGATTAAGCTAATCAGCTGGCCACCAACTCATGCAAAAACTGGCTCACCAAACCTGCCGCTCGGCTCTCTCTCGAATCGGGTTACCACGACTCAAGGAGAGGCCCTGAACTGATGTGCCAACTGGTGTCTTTTAGTTGAATCGCGAAGTCAGCCGAAAAAGGGACGGTACTCTTACTGGATAGCATATTTTTGCAGAGGGGTTCTTCTTGTTGCTAGGCTGCAAGACTATAGGTTCGTGAAATATACACATATATGTACTACATTATCAAATTCCTATGCACGCGATTGATTCTGGCCATAAAATGTGACTAAAAACTAATATATTAGCCCTAGCTCTGAGACCCTTACATGTAGCTGGTGGGTTCTAGCTTACATACATGTGGATATATAAGCCGCTTTGATGCCTAAGTTAGCAATAAAGTACATGACTGACTTGAATTCTGATTCAAAATGGTTGGTTGACTGAATACTGTTTGGAACCAATTATGCTCGTAGCTTGGGTTGGGATTTGTTACAATTAGAACACATCGATTTTGATTGGCTGAGCCGATTTGGTAAAACGCCCTGTCTAATTTTCTGATCGGCTGAAGCATGCATTTAGCTACCACGACCTGAAAAGCCGAGAGATCCTACAGGTCCCTGGGAATCCTCAAAAAGCGATATAGGTGCGGCCATAAATCATCCAATTTTATTTATATAAATTTATTTATGAGTTTTAGAATTTCAAGTCCAAAATTAACATGAAATATGCATTAGATCGGGGATGAAGAGGAGAGGTGATTTTGCCAAATCCGCGAGATGATTGTAGGATTAAAACGAATATACATGTACTTTTAGTGTAGGGGCAAAGTTCACAGCTGTCAAAATATATCGTCACACGTGCCAAATTCTTATGTGATTGACAAATGAGAAATTCTCCCAGACCATCAGGAACCTGTATACCCGCAGGCATGCATGCCAGGTGTCCGTCTAATACCTTGACAATCTGGTGATTTATATGATCATGATCCGAAAAAAGTATGCTGGTATACAATCCCGATGAAAAATAAGAAAAAACATAAAAGTAGCAAAGATAATTAGTAGGGGAGACAAAGGATAGGAAGAAGCGAAGATAGGAGAGAGGAAAGGTAAATATATTGAAAAGATCCGATAAAAAAAAGGGAAGAAGAAATTTCTATTTCTACTGGCAGTAATAGGGGACGTGCCATCAAATTAGTGCTGATGCTGAAAGTCTGATATCTCATAAAGTAGAAATTAGGAGTCAATTAGGCCTTTAATTGACATGCAGCTAGATATGCTATTACTACTAGCTAAAATCTAACGAGAAGAAACTACTGCAGCGACCAAATAGCATGAGCTCGTATACTGCTACATGTAGGTCCAAAATATATTTTGCTGCATTACAGTGTGCCTTGCCTGTTTTCACTACCATCATTTCTTTAACATGCTAAAGATTTTAACAGATTAAGTCGTACTATCAATCTCTACAGGGTCCTACATGTAATGTAGTTTTTTAAAGCAAAACAAAAGCGACATAAAGATGAACACCAGTTTGTATATCATGAGCACAAAAGTTTGTACATGTACATCTAGCTATTAAAGTTCGGCTGATGAAGCGTACAGCCCCTTTCCAACAGGAATATCCGTTGTCTGGGCATCAATGCAGCGTTGGGGAGTTGGCCGATCGAATGGAGCTCTAAATGCAATGTCTGGATAGTAGAAGGCATGAGGGGCTTTTGGGACAAAATTTTTCACCTCCTCCATAATCCCATTAAATCCATCCATATTATCCCTGACAGAATCAGAAAAAAAGGGGGGTCGCACTCGCTCACAAAACGTCCTCCATAATCCACCTAAATCCATCCATATTATCCCTGACAGAATCAGAAAAAAAGGGGGGTCGCACTCGCTCACAAAACGTCCTCCATAATCCCATTAAATCCATCCATATTATCCCTGACAGAATCAGAGCAGGTGTCCACTGATACCTGTTATGTTCACTGACACTGACATCCACCCATAGCATGTTCGAAACAATCAGAAAATAATCTGCATTCTTCTCCCCCCATTCAATCCGCAACGTGCTACCACATCCCAAAGACTTTAAATCATCAGCGCAGGGTCCTTACCCTTTGAAAAAAAATTAAATTCTCAATAAAAATGTTTCCAGTTGTCTCTCCGGGTTCTTATTACAAAGCGGACGAGCCTAATTACAAGAGCAAGTACCGATGCAAACTAGAATGCAGCGAGTACATGAGAAAATATTGGCCCGGCATTGAAATCAATGTCCCTAATATTAATCTAGCTCTCCAAAGACACTGGTTTCATAAGTATGGAGTAACCTACGTAAAAGATTACGACAGCTACTATAACTTTGCAGAAATCATTAAGCAATTGCGTTAAAAAACATACTGAGTTCATTTATTCGCAAGTATATTTACATAAAACAGGAGGAAATAAGGAGGAAAGAGCAGACACTGAGTGTGCAGGGCTATCCGGCTGAGAATTTTCTTCCGCGACGTGCAAGCTAGTTGCAAGGTTGGAAATGAAACAATCCAAAATCGATATTCTTCGGATTCAGAATAATATTGATTTTCCTCCCGGTCATTTTGTGAACAGCACTTTCCTGTATTGTCAGGAATTGGCACGAGTTTAAAAAAATCCTGGAGATCCAGGAAAGTGTTTAGAAGACTACTATGAGTAGCTTACATTGATAAAATCCTGGAAAAAAATCCAGTAAAAGACTTTCCTGTATTGTCAGGAATTCCTGTATTGTCAGGAATTGGCACGAGTTTAAAAAAATCCTGGAGATCCAGGAAAGTGTTTAGAAGACTACTATGAGTAGCTTACATTGATAAAATCCTGAAAAAATCGAGTAAAAAGACTTTCCTGTATTGTCAGGAATTCCTGTATTGTCAGGAATTGGCACGAGTTTAAAAAAATCCTGGAGATCCAGGAAAGTGTTTAGAAGACTACTATGAGTAGCTTACATTAATAAAATCCCAGAAAAAAATTGTTGATAACTAAGAAGTGAATCTTCATCAGCAACAAATGATCGGCGAAGTTCGTCAAACACCATTTCGGTTCTCATGGCATAGTTGCGATCCTGGGTCTCCATGGCCGCTCTTGAACGAATTCGCTGGTTCTCAACTTTTTCATTGAAGAAATTGTGGAGAACTTCTTGAATTCGCTCTGATGCCTGCTCGTCGGCATCTAATCCTTCAACAAGGCGACCGTCGTGGAGATTTTCTAGGTCGGTCGAGTAGAACGTAATTTTTTTGTGAACTAAAAACAAAGATTTAATTAAAATAAGAGAATTTTCAATTCTTAACACAGGATAGAATTTCAGTAAGTAAAAAAAACGAATAAACTTACAACATAATGAAATCAGCAGCCACAACGGTGCAGTATTGCGTGACGAAGAACGTTTGCGGGCGAAATAAGCTGAATTTTCTTGCTTGCTTTAACTAGCTTCCGAGCGATCGATTCCCTCCACCCGCTTCCTTCCCTCCGGTTGTCAAAGCGGAAAGGAATGCACGCGTGGAACTTTGCGCTCCCTCAGAAAATAGCAGTTACCCCCCCCCCTTTCAAAATGCAGCTGTTGCGCTTGGCTGCGAATAATCTTTCCCGACTCAAGCGTCTCTCTCAACCCCCAGCTCTTTCAGCAGTCTTCCTAGTACCTCGTTTGGAGCACACAAAATAAACCCCGCTCCCGAGCGTCCGCCCTCTCTCCCCGTGCACCCACCTTCTCTCCCCAAACACCGCCCTCGGCGTACACCCCCAACCCCAACTTAGACTTACCAAAAATAACCGCCTTGACTAATTTCCTAGCAATAGACTCGCGAAATCCGCTTGAAGCCCCTATATTGTCTAGTCTCTTAAGCATTTCTTTGTCCCAACGATTCTTCTCCTCAGGAAAATCTCTATATTTAACGTCATGCCACATGCAGACAGAGTCTAGCTCGTTCACAGGCTCATGCCCAGGATGTGGATTATTGTTTTTATCTAGCTGTATTTCAAGTGGATTCAAAGGCCCGCAATATTTATAGCCGGGAAGTGTCCAGCCTTTGTTCGGATGAGGAAGCTTTTCTATCAGTCCATGTGAATCTAACTTACCACCAGAGCGCTGCATTATTTTATTTAAAATTTTCTTTTTAAATAAATGACAGATCAAAAACTTAAAAAACTCTACTACAGCGACAAAGGATTCTTTGTAGGAAAAAATGCCGTTAGTAAACTCATGGAGCTGAGTAAGGAACCAAAAGCTACAGTAGAAAAATGGCTCTCTAAGCAGGCTGTCTTTCAAGTCTATTTCCCACCAGTAAAATTTACAAGACCTCACTTTAGCATCTATAAACCTAATGAAGCGCACCAAGCAGATCTTTTGTTTCTCCCCAATGACTCGGGCTACAAGTATGCTCTCACAATTACAGACGTTGCTTCCAGATATAAGGAAGCTCGCCCACTCAAGACGAAGAAGTCAGAGGTTGTTGCCAGCGCACTGCAAGATATTTATAAAAACTCTCCCCCATACCCTGAAATTTTATGACCGACCCGGGTAAGGAATTCATGGGTGCAGTGAAATCCCTTATGGAAAAGCACACAGAGATTCGCTATGGCAGAACAAACTTGCACAGAGACCAGGCTTTTGTGGAAAGATTCAATCTAACTCTAGCCAAGAGGCTATTCACTAAGCAGACAGCTGAAGAGCTGAAACTAAAAAGTGGCAGTACTATCAAGTGGACAGAGCTCCCCACTGTTATAGAGCAACTGAACAATGAAGTCACACGCATGACTGGATTGAAACCATCCCATGCAATTAAACAAGACACTGTCGAACTTAAGGCATCTCATAAAACAGACAACAACACGACAACCCACACAACACACACAACACAAAACACACCTCGAACTACCCTAAGCTTCCAGGAGTTGAATCACCATACATACTGACAAACTCTGAGTTTCTACGCTTTTTATATCTACCTGGAGAGCTAGAGAAAGACACCAAAAGAAGAGCTACAGATCCATACTTCAGCCTTGATGTACATAAAATAGACAGACATTTTACCTCCGACTCCGGTGACTATTACTTTTTATCTCAGCCTTTAACCCTAAATCCCCCACGCGGTCATTCACTAGAGCTGAACTCCTAGTGATACCAGCTGACACAGAAATTAATTAAAATATTAAAATAAAAAAATGACAAAGATTGAAACCAGAACCATCAATAAACTCAATAAAATCATTGAATCAAAGAAACCAGGTATTATATCAATTAAAGGTGCCAAAGTAAAAATCGATCCACACAGCAAATAGTTCAGTGTAATGAGCAAAGACACAGCATCACAGATGAAAAGTCAGGAGGAATCCTACCATTAGCAGCTCTTATCCCGATCATTGCAGGCGCTGTAAGTGCCGCAGGTGGTGTAGCTGGAGGTGTAGCAACTGCTGTTAAAGCTGGTAATGATAGAGCCCACCAGCTAGAATTGCAAAAGATTGCAAGAGACAAAGGTATAACAATTAAGGCAGGAGAGGGCTGCCCGATTTGATGATCGTGATGATTGTGAGCATGAAAATTCTGTAAGCAAGTCTGACATTGTCAAAGCATCATGACACTGCACAATGCTGGGTTTACAATAATGCGATGTGATGAGGTTTAAAACCCCACTTTATCCAGCTTCATAAACCCAACGCTACTTATAGGATGTAGAAACAGTTCAACTTTTCTATCAGGGTAGTAACCCTCAAAAATAATTTTTATTTTAGAGAAAAAAATGCCAAAAGCTAATCCAGCAAAAGATTTAGTCAACAAATATTTTTCAAAAGGCGTCTCATTTCAAGACAAAAGTAATTTACTAAGAGAAGCATGTAAACAAAAGTTTAACACCGACCCTGGTCACCTGGGAAGCTATGAAAAACAGTTGGAAATCATCAATCAATTAGAATCCAACCAGTATGCGCCTATACAAAATCCTGCAAAGGAACACCAAGAGAGGAGTCGCAACTTAGTTAACAAATACGAAACTCTCACTGGTGAAAAAGCAAAGTACCCACAAAATAAGCAGGAACAAGAGAAATTAGAGCAATTAATCCATTTAAAAGAGTCGGAGCTTGCCATTGAAGAGATTAATTTTGCACAGAGGAAGTTTACAGAACATTACATAGAGTACACAATCCCAATTAACGGCACCAACGGTACCACCGCAAACATCTACGACTATAAAGACAGCATCCAATCAGTTGTTGATCACACACTCAAAACACGCAAGACCTTTAAACTACAGATATCATTCAAGATTGCGTTTTATATGCCTGCAAAACCCACTGAGCATCTCGAGTATTACATGACAACAAAGGCAAAGCCATTCACCCCTACAGACACACTGGATCCTTTCCTTCAAGATGTCACTAAGAAAATTGAAGCGTTTACATCCAGAGGTTCCGGATGGGTCGTGGGAGGGATTCAAAGAGCGACTGTCATGGTCATGAAATATGACCCACTTAAAGCCTCCTCTTATATAGAGCTCCCGCATAAGCTAGCCGGCAAAAAAGCTTGCATAAATGTTAAAAATAAAGACAATTGCTGTGCTCTATGGGCAGTTCTTTCTGCACTTCTTTATGATAGTGTCCCTCACCACCCCGAAAGAACCTCAAATTATCAAAATTATTTCAACTACTATCTCATCGAATGCGAAAAGAAGGGAATCAGGTTTGACAAAGGAGGCTTGGCGATCTCTCAGATCCCAAAGCTAGAAGAAGTGTTTAATAACAAAATTAGAATCACAGTCTTTGAGTGGAGTGAAAAAACTGAGAAAGTTCAACCGGTCAGATGTAGCAAAGACGTTTTAGATCCTGAGGGGAAAAGGCGGACTGAAGTGGATCTTCTAGTGATTGGTAATTTACTAGAGGAGGCTCACTATGTTTGGATTAAAGATCTTTCAAGACTCATTCACAAGCAGTTGAATAATCATCACGAGGCTGTTGCCATCTGCCGCTTGTGCCTTAAGCATTACAGTGGACCTGAACGCTTTGAAAACTAACAGAGCATGAATTATCATGCGAGGATCACCCGACAAACTGCTCTCTTCCTTCAGCTGAAGAGAAGTATCTCCGTTTAAGAACTATCACAAGATGGAGAAGCTCCCATTTGTTGTATATGCTGATTTCGAATGCTCAATCATGCCAGAAACTCAAAAACAAACTCAAACTCAAAAACAAACTCAAACTCAAAACATGTCCCCAATTCAGTAGCATATGCCTTTATTAATACAAAAGGACTTGTTGAGTATAATTATTTCTTTGGAGAGCAGTGTGTGGAGCAGTTTATTGCCAGAATGTTAGAGTTGCAAAAAGTGATTAGCACCCTTCAACCTGTTCCAATAATGATGACTGAGGAGGATGAAAGCAATTTCCTATCAGCAACTCATTGCCACATCTGCAGGAAACATTTAACTTGCACTAATATTAAAAACCCCACCGTTAGGGACCACTGCCACTTTACTGGGAAATTTAGAGGTGCAGCGCATAACACCTGTAATCTAAAGCTAAAATCGAACATTCATGATCTAACGATATTTTGTCACAACGCAAAGAACTATGACATGCATTTAATAGTTGAAAAAATCGGCATGATTCCAGACATACACCTTGATTGCATCGCAGAGAACAAGGAGAAGTTTAAGTGTGTTGATATTAAACAGGATAATTCGGATAATTCGGGTACAGGTAAAATAAGACTGAAGGATTCATATCAATTTCTAGCTGCCAGTCTAGACGAACTAAGCAAGAATCTAAAAGATGAACAATGTACATATACAAAGATGTTTGCAAGTAAAATTAACAACAGTGATGAATCATTTAAACTTTTAAGAAAGAAAGGCTTCTACCCCTATGAAAATATTACTGGGTATCACGTATTTGAAGAAGGTTTACCACCACAGGAGAAGTTCTTTTCAAAGCTAACAGACTCTGGAATCTCTGACAAAGACTATGAGCACGCGAAGCATGTCTATAATTACTTTAATTGTCAAAACTTCTTCCAGTATCACCTGCTTTACCTCTCACAGATGTGTTTCTGCTGGCCGATGTGTTTGAAACCTTCAGATACACCTGGTACACAGCATATGGCCTCGATCCAGCACATTATGTGTCTCTGCCTGCCACTAGCTGGGAATCTTTGCTTAAAATGAAATGGGATCAAGATCCAGATTGGTACATTGAACTTCTTACAGACATTGACATGTACAATTTTGTCGAATCGTCAAAGCGAGGGGGATCTCAATTTGCGTTAACAGGTATGCAAAAGCAAACAATCCCTACATTGAATCTTACAATAAGGAGCAGCCCTCAAACTACATTACTTACTTGGACGCTAATAATCTCTACGGGTGGGCGATGAGTCAAGATCTTCCAGTTAGAGATTTTCGATGGCTACCCTCATCAGAACTAAAGTGGGACTTTTCATTGGCTGCCATTTATGAGGTTGATGTTTACATTCCACCAGAGCTTCACGACTATTTCTCTGACTTTCCACCCTTCCCAGAGAACATCAAGTGCCCGAAAATAATCGAAACTCCCAATGATAATAATGGAACTTGGCACCTGTCAGGAACAGAAAAAGAACATACAGAGAAACTAACACAGAATCTAAACAACAAGACACGTTACAAAATCCATTACAAACTGCTTCAGTATTTTATCTCACTTGGTTGCAGGGTCACCAAAGTTCACAGGGCTCTTACATTTACAGAGGAAGCGTGGATGAAACCCTACATTGATAAGAACACCCAGTTTAGGACCAAAGCAACCAACGACTTTGACAAGAACCTCTTTAAGTTGGCCAACAACTCTGTCTATGGCAAGACTCTTGAGAATGAGCGGAAAAGAACAAACCTGAAACTTGTTACCTCATCAGAGCCTGCTGTTATTCAGGCAAATATGTCAAAGCCAACATTCAAAGAACTCCATATCTTTAATAGCTACTTAGGTGTGATCATATTTTACAAAACCAAGGTGACGCTGCGCAAGCCGATCTATACAGGTGTCACTGTTCTCGACGAATCAAAACGTCTGATGTACCAGTTCTTCTATGGCATGAAGCAGCAGTACAAGGATAAAATGAAACTCTTGTACACTGACACAGACAGTTTTATTATGGACATTCAAACAGAAGACATTTATCAGGACATGCTGCAGCAAAAAGATTTGTTTGACTTGTCTGAGTATGATGAATCTTGCAGGACACAGAATGGCGATCAAGTGTTTGACGCCACTAACAAGAAAGTGATTGGGAAAATGAAGGACGAGATTGCTGGTGACATAATCACTGAATTCATTGGGTTGAGAGCAAAGTCCTATTTTGTAAAATGTGAGTCGTCAGACCCAATTAAAAAATCAAAGGGAATTCCGAAACGTGTGGTTAGGAAGGAAATTAATGAAGCTGAATACAGAGACGCCTTGAATTGCAACAAAAAGACATCACATGAGTTCTCAAAGCTACAATCTAAAAACCATATTATTCACACAATTCAGCAAAAGAAGATTGGACTGTCAGGTGCAGATAACAAGAGATTCATTTTTGATGACAATATTAACAGTCTACCGTTCGGGCACTGGAGATTAGGTTTAGGAGGTGGAGTTGGTTTAGGAGATTGGGTTTAGGAGATTAGGAGATTGGTTTAGGTTTAAGAGAAAGTTTAATAAACCTCATAAAAATACATAAAAATGACGACAAATAACTTTCTTGAAGATTTGGCTAACGAACTGGAAATCCCAAACTTTAGAGGAATATTTATGAGGGACACTCTGCCTGATTTTCCTCTAAGAAAGGAATGCGGCATCATGAACTTTGACACCACCGATAAGCCAGGATCTCATTGGGTTTGCTGGGTGATTGATCCCGATCGCAAGCACAAGTGTTATTACTTCGATAGCTATGGGACGGCAGTACCAGAAGAGCTAAGAAATTATATGAAGGGAAAAAATAATAAAAAAATTTATCGCTCAGACTTTATTCTCCAAGGTCTTAGCAGTGATATTTGCGGTGAGCTGTGCATGACTGTTTTGTATGCAATGACCAAAACACGAAAGACCTACAAGGAAATTATTCTTGGCTGTGTTTCATAGGGTTCATTGTGCATTTCTCGTTGTCCTTCTTGCCGAATTTCTTGCCGACTTTTTTCCGCATAATGTTGAAGAACTTTCTCGAGTTCATTTCTCAGCTGACTCATGTCATCAGTACCGACCATGTTCAAGTTCATTCGAATTGATTGTTCATAAAGATCCTGAATGGTTTTGAACTCATCCTCTGAAATGAACTTATCCTCGATTGCCCTTGAAATGTACCCTATGATTGAAGTGTGCACCCCTTTCTCTTTTACTTGCTTCTCCTGTAGCTGCTTTAGTTTTTTTCGCCTGTTTCGCGCTAATGCTCCAGTAATTGCTGAAATAAGTCCACATGCAGCACCACAGAGCCGAGCGGGATTGCGATTGGGGCTGTGATGACTGGCAACACTGAGACAGCTGCAGCAGACCAGTTAGAACACACACAGATCCTAGAATCATATTGCTGTAGTCGAAAAATTTACAGTGGCTGTCATAGCGCTTAATTTTCTTTGTGTTGTGGAAAATATTTTTTTCAAGATCATCTCGCATTTTTTGAATCTCCACTAGTCGAAACTGCTGAGAGTTACAAGTAATGACGGGGTAGAGTTTTTGTTGCTCATATTGAGGTGCATTCAGATTCGGTGCATTCAGGCTTTGTGTGTTCGAATTCGGTGCCATTGGGTTTGGTGCTGTCGGTATTTTAGGTTCAGCGTATTGAGACTGATCGTATAGAGAATTTTGTTGGGCCATTTTTTCCCTAGAAAAAATAAAAAAAAATTATAAAACTATCCGGTTAAAAGATCTGTTTTCTTTTTGATAATTCCATCTGCACCGCCGGTTGTCTAGGCGGCTCTCGTGACGCCGGAGGATCGCGAGTCCAGCAGGCAGCGGCTGGGCGGCTGACGTTTGAGAGCGTGCCGGATTACTCCGGCGGGGTCCAGAGCTCCTTCTACTCGATCTGTAGACATGACCGGACGAGCAGCAGATTCTGCTTCATCAATAGCAATGTCACGAAGATTGAGTGTTCTCTCCAGACGATCAAGCCTCCTTAGTATTTTAGCTATACATTCCGTTTAGATAGCTACTGTGTGATACATCGCTTCTCTCTAATGCTTCAAGTCTTTCTTTGATTCGATCATGCAACGCTGTTGACTGGTTCATGAACTCTTCTAAATTATTTACTTTAACTGTGTTGGTTGCGACGTTTTCTTTAATTCTATCATGCAACGCTGTTGACTGGTTCATGAACTCTTCTAAATTATTCACTTTAGCTGTGTTTGTGAAAACTCCTCCTTCAAGAATACGCATCCGTCTATCAGTGGAATTTCCCAGAAGATTAACTGTCGATCTTAAGCCGTTGATTAGCGAGACTATCGAAGTTATTTCTGACCTAGTTCATTAGTTGCGTTTAACAACGGCACATAAAGCTTATCACTTTCAAACTTCTGCCTAGCTACTTTAAGCCTGAGATCTTCCATGTTTATTTGCAACTGGTGCATGGAGCGCTCTAGGGCTTTCAGTCTGTTTTTATTCAGTTTGATCTCTGGGATCTCTCATCAGTGTTAATGTAGCGCTTGTCAAGGAAGGAAGTTGTGAGAGTGCTGTTGCCTGTAGTTGATTCACCTGCAAAATTAATAGACATTTTTTAAATGAAAAATTAAATTAAAATTCTTTTCTCCTTATTAATCATGACAAACTGATAGGGTTGGTTCCACTTTTCATAGCATATGTTAACAAATTCCTCCTGTGATATTGTTCTGTTAGAGTTCTTAGCTGGATATGTAATGTGAGCTGGGGCAATGACCTCATTATAAAATCGTTTCAGTCGATCCTGTGGTATGGTTGGGAAAAGGAGAATCAAATTACAGTTACCTCTAATTGTTTTATTTGGCAGTTCAAACCAGTTTTGGGCAATGTAAATAACATTGCAGTTATTGTGTCTACCCCGGGTGAAATAATTTTCTATCTGTTTCTGGGGACCGGTCATGCAGTCATCGAAGACAATCAGGTGCTTTCTCCCCTTTTCTAGTTCATCAGGTTGAGGTAAGAGTTTAGTTTTAGGATCTATCTGTGGATCTCCATAAGTGAAAACTTTAATATTTTGCCATTTTTCATTGTCTGGGATGTGCTTTGCGTATTCAGTGGCTACAACTTCCGGGTTGCTGTTGAGGTCTTTTTGATGTCTAAAACATTGAATAATATCTTCCTTGTTGAGTTTGTTCTGTAGGCCCGCTACTAGCATTTTATACTCATCTTGATACAGAGTGGGTGAATAGATATGTAGTGTGTCATAATCGAGGAATCCAGGTCTGAGGAGCATGTTAAAAACTCTGAAGGTTTTCCCTGACCCAGATGAGCCAACAACAATGCATCGGAAGTGCCCTGGAATTATCTCGTTGTGAGCAAATTTTATCTGATTGCGTGTCCAGTGGGGATGAAAGTCGTTTGTGAAGTCCATTTTTTATGTAAAAAAACTTTTTCTTTTTAAACTTGTGTATTTAAGACGCGTGTGTCTTTTTTCGGGATGTGTATGTGTGTGTCTCTTTGCGGGATGTGTGTGTCTTTTTTCGGGTTGTGTGTGTCTTTTTTCGACTAGTCCTACATCCGACTAGTCCTACACCCTCACACCTCTTTTACCGTCAGGGTGCACCAAATTAGTCAAATTTAAAACCGCCTCCTTTCTTATATTCAGCTCTCATCTTTGCGTAGATGGCTGGATCGACACTATCTGCACTCGGTGCAAGGGGTTGAATATCTGGTATTGATTTCCGGGTTTCATTAACCGTATCTTTAATCTTTTTGGCTGCTGTGGCTACACTGCCAGCCGCTTCGGCAACGTTCTTGATGTTCTCTTTGTTCTCTCCAATGACCTTAAAAATCTTGGCCCCTGAGCGATCAAATCGGCAAGACCGTTCCCAGAACGTTCTTTTCTTGGATAGTGGCCTGCAGGGAAAAGTCCAGATCCGCGTTTAATGAGATTAAGTTCCTCTTTGTCGTAGTATTTGTCAATGTCTTTTTCGAAAATAATTGGCATCTTTTTAAATAGAAATTTATTTTTTGTTAAACCGTGAAAGCAAAAGTTCTCTTGCTCTTTTATCGATATATTTTCTCTCAAGCATTTTGTCCAGGATGTTGACAAATTCTTTTCTATTCTCGTCTTTCATTCCGGTCTTTGCCGCTCCTAGAAGAACAGCTAACCGCTTGTAGAATTCAGGCATGCCTTTTCCGGAAGAGCTTGGAGGTGATTCGAATGATTGGTCAGAGGAGGAACTGTCATGTGGCGCTTGTCTTTGTTGAGGTGTGAATACTCTGTCATTGATTCGCTTCATTCGTTCTGGGGAGAGCCGCTCTAATTGTCGCCAAGTATCAGGGTTTGTATCTTTGTACTGGGAAATCTCATTTGGCCCTGCTTTTTCAAGCGCTTCTAGTACTTGTTCGGGTGTGATTTGTTGCTGTGGCGGTGGAGGTTGTTGTGGTTGTGGTTGTGTTTGTGGTTGCTGTTGTGGTTGTTGTAGTTGTTGTTGTAGTTGTTGTTTTGGTTGCTGCTGTTGTGGCTGTGGTTGTTGTGGTTGTTGTCTTATGACCTCTTCTTGATCCGGCAAACCAAACCATTGTTGAAAGTATTTGTATTTTTTAAACCTGTTCAAGACAATCCCGTTTTCATGTAAAATTTTCAAAACACCGTCGTTCTTGAGCATATCTATATCCCTCTCTAAAGCGAAGGTAACAAGATCTTTGTAATTTTCGAACTGCTTTTTAGACGTTTTCTCTAGATTTTTAGTCATGTAGTCGAGTAAACTTTGAGTGAAGGGGATTCGTTTAGTTTCTGCGCCTTTATTGATTAAAATATTTTCCTTTGTCACTTCAATGTTGTAATCCGCCGGTTCCCCGGTAATATTTTTTCGCCAGGCGCTATTCCAAAAATATATTTTCCATCATCCAATACGGGGCCAAAAAAGTTATCCGTCACTTTCATCTGCACTGGTTGTCCTGGTTCCTGAGCCTGTGGTTGTCCCGGTGAAGATGGGATTTTACCCAATGTATTTTGCAAGTGGCTCTCTTGAATATCATCAACTGCTTCCTTCACAGTGTCGAGGTTTTTCTTCGCTTCTGTGTATCCGGGTTTGTGAAATTCGGTGGCTGCTTGGACAAACTCATTGTAGGATTGTTGCTCCTTATTTATTAGCCCGGTAACTCGTTTCTCTGCTTGTGCTAGCTTCTCCAATTCAGATATCTGCTGTGTACTTTTTCGCTTCATTTCTTATTTTATTTTATTTTTAGTTAAAAAATGAACGACCCACTGACACCAGTTTTCTACAAAATTAACAAGCCTATTTTGAGTGATGATAGCACAATCAAAGCGACTCAGGTAAGAGTTCCCAGTCAGGAAAATCAGAATGAAACTAATCTTGGTCCTGGCCAAACACTGACATTTACATACAATGGATGTTCGTCTTTGGTCAGTGTCCACAGTCTAAGGAGCGGCTTCTATATGACGTTTCAATTCAAAACTAAAGGAGGCGCAGACGCCGCTCATGCTAATGATGATCTACACAATGCGGATGTCGCACTAACCAGTAATTTCTGGGCTTATATGTTCAAAGAGTTTAATGTGTCCAATGGAAGTACAGAGTTGGAAAGAATAGCAAACTTTGGTGTGGTCTATGATACCCAGTGCTTGATTGAGAACCCGGATTTTATTCAGATGGGGAGCGGTGCTGGATTCATCCCCAATGAACAGACAGGAGATGAGAATGACCCTGGTTACAAAAAGAGAAAGGAGAGATACAACTATGCTCTTGCTGGTGAGAACGATGCTGCTAAGAATCCGCTGTTTAGGTCTGTAGATATTTTTGTACCTTTGAGGTTTATGAGTGGTTTCTGTAATAGTTTCAATCGGTTGACAAGCAACTTTAGCTACACATTTAGACTGACTAGAGATGATCGGAACAGAGGAATTTGGTCGGGGGCCAATCATACATCGATGGAGATTAAGCTAACTAGCGCGGAGCTGTACTTAGAAATTATTGAGCCAAAGACTGCACTCAAAGCTGAATACTTGAAGGCGATTGAGAAAGACATTGATGTTGCTTATACAGCTTATATGTGCAGAGATGAGCGGAATGACGCAAGACACAATATTTGCATTAAAGAAGGCTCCTGTAGCAATCCAAGGTACATTATTGTCACTATGAGGAATACAACTAATGTAGGTAGATATCTACATGGAAACATTCGATCGATTCAACATGAGATCAGTGACAATTTATACCCTGCATTGCCACAAAATGGGAATTTCTCGGAGAACAAGATTAGTAAGTTTTACAATGAACTGTCGGACTTGGCTGTCAAAGAGAATAACGGTATTGTTTTGACAACCTTGCAGTATAAAAAACTATATCCAATATTTGGTGTTGATGTGACTGCTAGACAAATGCCTACAGACAATAGCCCTGTTAACATTGTGACTAATATCGAGCGGAAAGAATTTGGTGCCGCAACGGCTGTTGATCTGTTTATTATCTATGCATTTGAGAGGAAGATCAAGGTCAATATGATCAATAACTCGTCTAGTAAAGTTTGAATAATTTTTTTCAATAAAAAAATGGAAGCCATAGCCGAAAGACTGAACAACATTGTTTCACACTCTAAGGAGAGCATTCCAATCACTGTAGCGGGTCGCATTACTGAGTCAAACGGAATCTTCATTCAAAAATTGGAGCAACCACTTCGTTTGGATCCCGAGGCGAATTACCACGTCTATCTCAATGATTTCACTGGGTGGTCAAATGTTCCCAATGTGACAACGGAAAATAACAAGTTTTATTACAAATGGAAGCGTACTACAACAGAGGTTGTGATATTTCCTGTCAGCACACAGAGCGTGGATACTTATAATTACTTCTTGGAGAATGTCTTCACTAAACGAAAGCATTTTGAGATACCGGATGAAAGCAAACCAGAAAATAAACTGTTCCCTGTTAGATTAACTTATGATCTAACTGTCATGAGAGTTATCTTGCAAGTTCATAAGGACGCAGAGGTAGAGTTTAAAGATGGCACTTGGTATCGCGAGTTGGGATTTGAAAAGAGAGTTTATGGTGGCGCCACAGACCAAAGCCCGCTGCAGGCGCCTGGCACTGTTGCTGTGTCCCGGCTAATATCCGGTATGTACTTGGCGCCAAATATCGCTGACATTGTCAAAGGTTTGAATATATTAATTCGTAGCAATCTGAGCCATGATTGGATATTCAAAGGCAAACGAACCAACATACTTTTTAACATTTCAAACTCTGTTGCTGGTGGCAAAATGCTTGTGCAAAAGCCAAACCCTGTGAAAAGAGTGATTCTGAGTAATAGGGAGATACATGAAATCGTTCTGCTGTTTGAAACAGAGGATGGAGTTGGTGTCGATTTTAACGGGGAAGAGTTTGTGTTAACAATTATTATTGAGAGAATGTGAGTCGTCTTCAGACTTGTAAAATTAGGATATAAGCCGCCAGGTACAACCTTGTAGTTGTCTACTACAACTGCCTTATAACTTCAGCAAAGTTATAGTAGCTGTCGTAATCTTTTACGTAGGTTACTCCATACTTATGAAACCAGTGAGATTTAAGTGCTTGATTAATATTAGGGACATTGATATCAATGCCGGGACAATATTTTCTCATGTATTCGCTGCATTCTAGTTTGCATTGGTACTTGGATTTGTACAATGGATGAGGCTGAGTATAATAGGAACCTGGAGAGACAACTGGAAACATTTTTATTGAGAAATTAATTTTTTTTCAAAGGGTAAGGACCCTGCGCTGATGATTTAAAGTCTTTGGGATCTGGTTTCGCCGCTTCGGATTGAATGTGGGGAGAAGAGTGCAGATTATTTTCTTATTGTTTCGAAGATGCTATGGGTGGATGTCAGTGGATTATGTCTGTGTCAGTGAGCATAACAGGTATCAGTGGACACCTGCTCTGATTCTGTCAGGGATAATATGGATGGATTTAATGGGATTATGTTCGAAGTTTTCGGAGCAAGTGCGGCCCCTCCCTTTTTCATGATTCTGTCAAGGATAATATGGATGGATTTAATGGGATTATGGAGGACGTTTTGTGAGCGAGTGCGACCCCCTTTTTTTCTGATTCTGTCGGGGATAATATGGATGGATTTAATGGGATTATGGAGGACGTGAAAAATTTTGTCCCAAAAGCCCCCTCATGCCTTCTACTCTCGCCTCTCAGCTTCTATTCTCTCTCCTTTCCACTCACACATGGCGCACGGCCTGAACTGGATTCTTCATCTAGCCTTAAGATAAAAAATGTTTCCAACCCCTGATGTCCTTCAGAAATTGTCCTTCAGACACGCTGTGCTTTAGACTTCGAATTTATCTGCCAGTTACCGCAGGTCCTCTTCGTCGAACTGTTATTATTCGGCAGCACCAGCTCGATGTCGGTGACAGGAATAGCGGAGTACTTAATCAGGGAAACAGCTCTGGTTTTCCTGTCGCTCTCAGACAGCTGGCGCAACTGAGCTGCCGAATCCAGATGAAGCGCGCCTTCGATGTTGTCTGATTGGAATTGTCGCAACTGGACACACAGCTGAAGTCGCAGCAGTCAAGAAGATATTTATTGGGCTGACATGGCCGGCAGGCGTGTCCGCACGGCATTCGGAAAAGTATTTGACCTTTGCACGAGTAAAGACTAAGAGCTGAGAAAAAGCAGCTAGGGAACTTGAACTCATGAAAACATGTCTCACTGCCTCAGCTCTGCCTTTTGTGTACACAAAGACAGCTTTAGACTCAGTTAAACAGTTTACAATGACTAACTGGACATTCAAACGTACATTTGTACCCGTATGTTTTTGTATCATAAGACAATGTACAATGGTATGTGCTTTTTCATAGATCCCTTATATTCTCTTTTAGTCCGTATAGTGAATTAAATTTTACGGCATGTTTCATTCAACCTGCCAAATGTGCGGCGTTATATGTCTAATATACAGCGTACATTAGACAACCACTTCTTATAGATTTCACATTTGATATGGCTGCACCCACTTTAGGGACGCTCTTTCGTAATGCCAATACCCGCCGCCTTTGTCAAAGTGGGGAGAATAAGAAAACCGCTTTCATTCATTCGGTCCGCGATCCGGTACGCCGAAAATTCGCGCCCATAAAAGTCTTCGCTCAGGGGGGGGGGGCTCAAGGGGGGTTGCTGAGATGCCAGTGCTCAAGGGGAAGTTTCTGAGATTCCAGTGCTCAAGGGAAGTTTCTGAGATTCCAGTGCTCAAGGGAAGTTTCTGAGATTCCAGTGCTCAAGGGAAGTTTCTGAGATTCTAGTGCTCAAGGGAAGTTTCTGAGATTCCAGTGCTCAAGGGAAGTTTCTGAGATTCTAGTGCTCAATGGAAGTTTCTGAGATTCCAGTGCTCAAGGGAAGTTTCTGAGATTCTAGTGCTCAAGGGGAAGTTTCTGAGATTTCAGTGCTCAAGGGAAGTTTCTGAGATTCCAGTGCTCAAGGGAAGTTTCTGAGATTCTAGTGCTCAAGGGGAAGTTTCTGAGATTTCAGTGCTCAAGGGAAGTTTCTGAGATTCCAGTGCTCAAGGGAAGTTTCTGAGATTCTAGTGCTCAAGGGGAAGTTGCTGAGATTCCAATGCTCAAGGGGAGTTTCTGAGATTCTAGTGCTCAAGGGGAAGTTGCTGAGATTCCAGTGCTCAAGGGGAAGTTTCTGAGATTCCAGTGCTCAAGGGAAGTTTCTGATGCTCAAAGCGGATGCTCATATCTTAGCTTGGATTGCAGGCTTTCGGGGCTGATGCCATTTTGGTTTAAACAGATAGAATGAATTGGGGTTCAAGCAATCTTGTAAAAGCTTTTGTCTACTTTGCCAACACGACAGGGTGAGGAGCTCCAGTGGTGGGATCTGCTGAAATCTAGCTGGTGATCTAATAGTGATCAAATCGCCCAACCCAGCTGCTGGACGGGTGCGAGCTTCAAACTTTCAATTGGTGCACGGGTGCACTTTACTCGCGCATACAGACTTTTCTTAAGCCTACTTGCTTTGTGCTCACATTTAGGTATTCGCATTGGAATCCTGACAATTCCTGCGTGGGCTGATGAGCCCGCGATGAGGAGTCTCAAACCGGAATGCTGCCGCCCCCTGCTTAGCCAATAGAAGACTGCTAAACCCCTCAATTCTGTTGGCAGTTTCCAGGCAACGGGGAAAAACAGCTCAGTGCAAAATTGTCAAACTTCTGCCTCTATTTCTATCGCTATTTCTGATTCCCGAGTGGCGCGGCCGTGCACTCACAGACACATTTGACAGTTTTTGATAGACTAAAGCTTGAATAAGCCCGCGATTAGCAGAGAGCATGCCGAGACAGCTGGAGATGCTGTTAATCTGCTACATAGCCCTCATGCTTTGCTGCTGCTCCGCTGCTGTGTCAGGTAAATCTTGGAGCTGGATTAAAACCCTTGCGTGGGTTTGACTTATGCATGCGATGCTTTCCCAATTGAACTCTCACAGGCTCGCGTCCGGACTGTTCCGGCCGTTTTACCTTGGCCCCCGAGCCCGTCCTGATCGGCAACGCCTCCAGCAGCGAACTCGTCAACCTGACCGGCGTCAAGTGGCTGCCTGCTGGCTTCGCTCATTCCCAGCTCGCGCGTCTGCCAGCTGCTGCTGCTGAACGACGCGTCTCAGGCGCCGGGACCGGCCGGGACTCACTTGCAGAGACTCGTGGGCTCCGAGCCCGGCGCCAGGCTGTGGACGGCCGAGAACTTCACGGAGCTGATGCTAATGAGGAAGAGGATGCTGAACGTCACCATTGAGCTCAGAAGTGAGGAAAAGCCAATGTTTTCAAATTTTCTGTGCTTCGAGCATTTGCTGCACCTTGACATCTGATCTGCAGCGCCCTCTTTCACTGCAGACAGCGGCACGGGCAGTGCCGGCTCCATCCAGTCCGTGACGATCCCCTCGACCGGCTGCTACCGGATCGAAGTGTCGGGCGCCAGAGGCGGCACCAACTCCTTCTCAGGCAAGGCTGGCGGCAGCGGCGCCTTCGTGTCCGGCGCCTTCAACCTGACGGCCGGCACCCAGCTGAGCGTCGTGGTCGGACAGGCCGGCGGTCCTCCCAGCTCCAAGTACAGCGGAGGCGGCGGAAGCGGCGGCAGCTTCGTGTACCAGACGGCAGACGAGCTGCTGCTGGCTGCAGCCGGAGGTGGAGGTGCCGGGACCTATCATAGGGATGGTGAGTGCAGTAAAATTACATAGGTCTATAGGGAACACAGCACCAGCTTCAGATTTCTGACAATACCCCAACTTCAAACGGACTCCACTTTGAGTACACTCAGCTTGAGCTTATCTCAGATTGCTACGCAGCCGGTAAAAGCCGCATCCAAAATTTCAACAGGCCTGCCCGGAGAGGCCGGCGTCAACGGCTCCGTCGCGAATCCGAGCGGAAACAGCCACGGCGGCAGCAACGGACAGCCGGGCTTCCACGACTCCAGCGCCATGACCGGCAACCAGAACCTCGCTGGCTGTGGCGCCGGCTGGCTGGGGAAGCCGGTGTGCACCAGGCGGGGACCGGACGACGGTGACGGAGGCGGCAGTCGGGCCGAGGGCTGGCTGGGCGGCGACGCTGGCGGCTCCAACACCGGCGACGGCGGGTTCGGCGGCGGCGGAGGCGGCGGCACGATGAACCCCAACTGGGGCGTTGCCGGGGCCGGCGGCGGCTTCAGCGGAGGTGCCACCAGCTTCTCGGGGGCCCTCCAGGAGGCGGCGGCGGCTCCTTCTGCTCCGGCAGCGGCTGCAGCGGCACCACTGGCGGCAACGCCGGCCAGCACGGCCTGGTGGTCATCCGGCTGTTCGACCCAGTGGGAAACTCGTGCGAGTGAAGCAAAAAGAATTGCATTGTGAGGCAACCAAGACACTTAACCCTGAACAGTTGAAATATTCACCCTGAATATTCGAAATATTGTAGGACACTATAACTAAACATAAACGGGACCTTTCATTTTTTGGAAAAAAAGTTTAAATAAAATCACATGCGTGTTAAAAATACAATTTTCAGATTACTAGAAGAGAGCTGTATCTGAAGAGACAGCTAGCTAAAAGCCTAAAACCAGAAGAGAAGAGACAGCAAGTTACATGTAAAACTAAGAAAAGTTGGTGTTCAATCTCCTCTCGAAAAATCTCTTTGTAAAATTTTCTTTTTTAGCGGATTCATAGCAAGGAGCCTGTATATAACTATATACAGTGTCCTTGATTCATAGCTGAATAGACGTTCGTGACAGTGACGTGGCCTTATGCCCCCTTGGGCCGTGACTGAGTGGATATGCAACTGCTGCTCTGCCGACAGTCTTAACATTGCTGTATTCCTACCACACACAAATCGAAATATAAAAGTTGAAAGGTCTAGAAGTTTAAAAGTTTAAAAGGAAGCGTGATTGTACACTTTCTTCGCGACATCCATAACCCATGCAAACGGTTGTCAATCAAATCTAACCTTGGTCGCCTAATTTACCTTTATTTTTTATTTCTCTCTATTGTCAGCCATTTTCGAAAATGTTCTAGAGACGCCCATGCAAATCCATGTGGGTATATATGTATGTAAATGCATTCTCTTTCTACAGATTAGCTCAGCCATCTAGGCTTAAGTTTTTCATGCCGGATTTGTTATTTTAATGCAGCGGCTCTTACTATGTTATATCTACAAAAAGTTTTATTGGAAAGTAAAATATGCTAGCTTAAAGAAATAAGTAAGAAAGTTTTATGTTCTCCCTAAAGCCTAAGAATGGTCAGTTAAACTTGTTTAACAGTAATAGCTGGGGTTTAAAACTGATGCGGCGTCATGCAGGCTCATTTTCTAAGAAACCAAAAGGCGGCAAAAAACAACTTACATTGTCATCGTTTAGCTAGATTGACAGCCCCACTCAGGCTTTTTGCCCATTCAAATGTTTGTCCATTTAAAATTTCGTCAGCAGAAAAGTTTTAGCAATTTTACCTTTGTGTTTTTTCTCTAGCCTAGCTAAATGTATCACAGCTGCAATTAAACCAGTC
The DNA here is from genome assembly GCA_002269645.1 of Macrostomum lignano. Taxonomy (NCBI): domain Eukaryota; kingdom Metazoa; phylum Platyhelminthes; family Macrostomidae; genus Macrostomum; species Macrostomum lignano. The sequence continues at coordinate 4,966 of NIVC01005022.1, read as the reverse complement.
AACTTCGGCTTTGGATTTGAAGATGAATCCAATCTTGACTTGATCTTTCTTCACTTCAGCTCTGAGTTTAGGTTCTTTGAGCATTTTCAAATGATTTTGATGGCTTTTAGCAGTAGGCCTAATAAGAGATAACAATAAATGGACTTCTTCAAGTTTATGTTGATAAAATAGTTTCAATTTTGATAGGATCATAATTTTGTCTCTATAGGGGTGTAGAACTCTATAGGGAAGTATTTTATCAACATAAACTTGAAGAAGCTTCAATAAATATTATAAGTGCACTTACGACATGTTAATAGAATTACAATTACTACTAGGCCTAATAACAATGTGAGTCAGTCAATGCCTCACTGTTGACTTGCAATGTGTGAAGAGTATAGGGAAATAGTATATAGCATTAAGAGAGTGTGGATAATAGGGAAAAGCAGAATAAAGGCTGGGGCTAACTAGTATAAATGCAGCATTTAAAAGAACATATATAAGAATACAAAAGTTAGATAGATTAGGCTGAAGCTAAATATGACAAGTCCATAAAATAGCCTAGAAGGATTAAAAGCTAAAAAAGGTGGAATTTAGATTAAAAAACCAAAATATTGATAAGAGTAGTTTGAGGTTAACCTATTGATCACAATCATATTCTATACAAACCTTTAATAGGAAAATTATAACCTGGTGACTAAGCTGAGTTTTTTATCATACATTAGCCTAGCCTAGCTCTACTTATTATTATAATATAACAAAATGAGCAAAAATAGAAAATATAACAAAACTTGAAAAAAATTTATCCTTGCTTGAGCAAGATACTTAACAACTTTTCATTGCTTTAGAAGTTTTTCTAGCTAAAATAGATATTAGTTTTTGCTAAGATAATTAAGGGTAAATGCGAAGGGTGCTCTGAAAATTTCCAGATGGAGCAAGATGGCTTGTTTTAGGGTTTAAATATTTTATTTATTGGCATAAAAATATGTTTTAAATTTATACCTCCAATTTTAGCTATAGACAAGTTTGCTGCCTTGAGCTATTTGGATTTTTTTATTGTACCCCGACTTAGGAACATGCAGTAGCCATGGAACTCTCTTGTGAGCATTTTAGAGCCATAATTTATTATGACTACAAAATGGGTTTATTATCCCAAGAATCACTAAATCGGCTTCAAAGCTGTTTTCAAGACTGCACTATTGTGGACAATAGTTTTGATTAATATGCAGAATTCAGATACAGTCGGCAGCACCTCCAAGATAAGCCCCATTGTGGCAGGCTTGCAACCGCAGTTATCTACCAAAACATTAATGAGGCAGAGCAGCTTATCTTGGAGGATCCTTGAATCACCTACTGCTAGCTCGAGGCAAGCCTAGAGATTGGATTGGGGGAACTTAATGAGATCCTATACCAACACCTTTGAGTGCAAAAGAGGTGTCCCAGTGGATCCCCCACTGCCTCACTGCTGACCAGAAGACTTCCAAGGTAGATTAGTGTTGGTTCATGCTTATCAAATTCAACAGTGGACACACCCGCTACAAAATATGGCTGTTTCTTTGGCTGATTCCAAGCGGAAACACCAATGTTTCCACACAAAAATCCCACCCACACACAAAACCCTCCCAATTAGACAATTCTAGCCGCAAGAAACTGCCACCAAATTCAACAGTGGACACATCCAGTAGTCTGTTTTTGATATTCTAACAGGTGGTGAAACATGGATTTACAATTTCCAACCAAGACAAAGTGTCAATCATCACAGTGGTGCTTTCCTGATAAGGATGCCACTCAGAAGGCCATCCGATCTAGGAGTTCAGGAAAGAAGATGGTCATAGCATTCTTCAGCTCATGGGCTATGTGGCCACAGTAGCACTCGAGAGTCAGCAGATGGTGACACCACATTGGTATACCAATGTCTGTGTACCAAAGTCCTCAACGCATAGGCCAAATGATGTCCTAGAACTGGAGTCCGTGGTCTTCTGTGGCGCCATGACAACACCCTGGCACACATGGCTGCTTTGACTATTGACTTCTTGACCAATTCTGAAGTAAAATTGCTACCACACCCAACCTACTCACCTGACCTGGCCCCATGTGACTTTTTTGTTCCCAAAAGTCAAGAGTCAGCTGAAGGGGCATCAATTTTCATCCAGTGAGGAGGCTGTTCAAGCATATCAAGATGCCATGGCAACCATAGGACAAAGTGAATGGTCCCAATGCTTCACCAACTGGTTTCAGATAATGAATTGGTGCATCAGTTGCACATCTGCCCATTTGGGCAAGTGTAATCAATTATTACCATGATTATCTTATATATTAAATTATACACTGAATAGTTTGTCTATATATCAGTTTATGATTGATTTCAGAAAAAAATAGTTCAACCATTTTCTCCAAAGTTGTACCATTTGATCAGAAATTGTGACAAAGAACTATAGATCTAAGGAAATTTTTGTATAGACTATTTGCTATCTAGGGGTGCTTACTATTTTTGCTAAGATTCAAGGCTTATTGCAGGAATTGTTGAGATGTCAAGGCTTATTAAAGAGAGTTGCTAAGATGGGCAGGCTTATAAAGCAATTGCTAAGATGTCAAGTCAAATAGGATTCATATGAATATTTTTGTCTCTTGCTTTTTGGGCACCTTATAAAAGGAGGCAATAGATTGCTAGTATGCATATTTTCTCAAGTTTACTTGACTAATATAATATCTTTTCCTATAAAAATATAATATACAGATCTGTTACATAGATACCTAGATACCTGTTATCTAGATGCTTATTGGCTCTTGGCTCAATAAAACTAGAAACAATATTAAACATTTTTAAATAGTAGAAAAATAACATGTAACTCTTTGGTAAAGACGAAACATTGAAAAATTGTTAAAATCTCTACCTATAAAAATCAAAATTAAGTATAAGACGATGAAAATTGGCAAATTGCAATAGTTTAGCTTTACACATTGTATAGCAGAGCACAGTAGTTTTACTATAATGCAATTAAAAAGTTACTGTTGGATATCTTGCAATAAAATAAAAAACAAAGTTAATCAATGAATTACTTTCAGATACCATAATGTGCCACTGCTCATAACTACTACTGCCTTCACCTGGCCCTCAGATCGCGCTGCTGGCATGTCCGACCATCACCGAGCATCGCAGAGTCGCGAGCGAAGCGCCACCCCCAGCGGCCAGGCAGCCGCCCCATCGCTGCTGTTCGCAGCCTCAAATCAGGGCATCGCGTTTGAGCTGCCCGCCATGCTGGTGCCGCCTGCGCCGCCGCCTCCGCCGCCGCCTCCGCCCGCGGCCGCCGCCGAGCTGCCCAGCGGAGCGGCCAGCAGCGTCGTTGGCGGCGGCTTCGAGGAGCTGGAAGCCCTGGACGAGGACTCCTTCCTTGGCCAGCCGGCCGCGGCGCCGCCACCCGCCGCTGGCGCGCCGCCACCCGCAGCGCCTCCTCCCAGCGGCACTGGTGGCGTCCGTTTCGGCGGCCTCCCGCAGCGTCGCTGGGTGCCGCCGGCCGACGCCGCCTTCTCTGGCTCCGCGGCGCCGGCGACAGCCGCCTCTTCAACAGCGTTTTCCGCGCAGCCTCCGCCGCCATCTCTGGCATCCTACCAGCAGCAGCAGCAGCAATCCGGGTTCCAGCCGCCGCCCGTCTCCTACTCTTCAAACTCTGCTGCCGGCGGCTACCAGACAACGGCTGCGGCGTCGGCGGTGGCCTCCTCGGTGCCGGCAGTTGCCGATCCGACAGCCGGCGGGCCGCCGCCCGGCCTCTTCAGCGGCTACCGGCCGCCAGAGGCGCACTGGTTCTTTGAGCAGCCGCTTGACGACTGGGATGCGGAGGCGGAGGCCGGCCAGCAACGGCAGGAGAAGATCTGGATGCCCTTTACTGGCCACGACTCGCAGCGCCTTGAGCAGGCCGCCAACTCCATGTCGGAGGCGCCGGTGCCGGTGGACGGCGGCCGGTACGACGCCTGGCTGCCGGCCAGGGTGAAGCGGGCGGCCTACTGGCAGGAGCCCGACCTGCCGATCCGCCGCTGCACCTGGTTCCGCCGGGCCGAGGCCGACTCCTCGGGGGTGCTCGCTCCCTTTGATGAGGCCACCAGCGAGCAGCTGGAGCTGCAGTACCGCTCGGCTGTGGAGACCGGCGCCTGGCGCCGGGAGATCCGCCTGCCTGCGTCGCTGGGCCAGGCGGACACGGCCTTCGTATTCCAGGGCCCCGCCGACCTGCTGCAGTACCGGGTGGCGCCGGCCACCGGCCCCGGTGAGTCCCCAGGCCCTGGACCCTACGGTGCGCGCACCGGCCACTTGGTGGGCGCCCTGCCCGAGGGTGAGTGGCAGCCCATCGATCACGTGATCCTGCTGGTCCCCGACGCCGGCGCCGGTCAGCACCCGCTGGCGCGGCCGATCGAATCCGGCGGACCTGCGCGGACCTCATGCGGAGCCACTTCCCGCACCGGCCCGGCCGCTGGAGTTCCTGCCGGCCGTGTGGCGGCAGCCTCCGCTTATCGATGCCCGCCTGATGGCCCGCCTGACGCCCTCCTCGGTGCCGCGGCTCCGGCGGCTGCTTGGCCGACGCGCTGGCCGCCGGGGAGGCCCGCCGACTTGCCGAGCGGCGCCCGCGGCTGGCGGCCGAGCTGTGCCGCCTGCGTCGCTGTTCGCGGCCAGGAACCGCCTACTCTGGCGGCTTCTCCATCGCCGGTCACGGCCTTGGCGGCGTCCTCGCCTTCGACGTGATCGAGTCGTCCGGGTCGGCCAGCGCCAACGGCGATGTTGCGCAGGCGCTGGAGGCGGAGGCGGAGGCGGCAGCGGAGGACGCGGAGCCGCAGTCTGAGGAGACTGTAGAGTCGGTGCTGCAGCGGCTGGGACTTGGCGACCTGGCGGACCAGTTCGCCCAGGAGCAGATCGACCTGGAGACTTTGCGGGGCTTGCACTGAACAGGTGAGCTCGCCGGAAGGGCCCGGGTTCGATTCTTATAGGATTGCGTGTTAA
>NIVC01005021.1:0-28434 GCA_002269645.1 Macrostomum lignano | reverse complement strand
GAGAATGTCTCTCTGTGCTCAAACGCTCAAAGTTTTGCTTGCAGCATTGGATTTTATTTGCGATTAGATTGCAGCCTGAAGTGTCACTGCTTCAATGCGAGCAATTTGAAGATCGGAAAAAACCGCAAACTGTGGCTTTTTTTATCTGTTGTCTTCCAGATAAGAAATTCAAGTTGAAATGAAAAAAGAAGTTCGAACAAGTAGTCAGGTTGGGCAGTTAAACTGTAAATTAAGTTGCACTCATCAGGGAGCGCAGCGTGCGCTCGCCAACCTTACCTGTTGCTCCACTTGTGGTGTTGCGGAGTTGCTCTTTACCGAAGCGAGACGAGAGATGCGGTGAACGACGACTACCGGGACCGCCGCAGGAAGGCGCCGGGCCATCAGCGGAGGGACCACGCAGAAGGGGGCCTGGATAGCTCACCTTCAAAGGCATTGAAACATTGCGCTCCTCCAAAAATGGAATGATGGAGGGGAACCAAGACAGGAGCTCAACTTTTGCTACTTCTTGGACGTGGCAGACAGGGACAGAGCGCCTGCCAGGAGACAGGGGCACCCACCAAGAGACAGGGACGCCCACCAAGAGACAGGGGCACCCACCAAGAGACAGGGGGCACCAACCAAGAGACAGGGGCACCAACCAAGAGACAGGGGCACCCACCAAGAGACAGGGACGCCCACCAAGAGACAGGGGCACCCACCAAGAGACAGGGGCACCCACCAAGAGACAGGGGCACCCACCAAGAGACAGGGGCCCTCACCAAGAGACAGGGGCACCCACCAAGAGACAGGGGCACCCACCAAGAGACAGGGGCGCCCACCAAGAGACAGGGGCACCCACCAAGAGACAGGGGCACCCACCAAGAGACAGGGGCGCCCACCAAGAGACAGGGACGCCCACTAAGAGACAGGGGCACCCACCAAGAGACAGGGACGCCCACTAAGAGACAGGGGCACCCACCAAGAGACAGGGGCACCCACCAAGAGACAGGGGCGCCCACCAAGAGACAGGGGCACCCACCAAGAGACAGGGGCCCTCACCAAGAGACAGGGGCACCCACCAAGAGACAGGGGCACCCACCAAGAGACAGGGCGCCCACCAAGAGACAGGGGCACCCACCAAGAGACAGGGGCACCCGCCAAGAGACAGGGGCACCCACCAAGAGACAGGGGCGCCCACCAAGAGACAGGGGCACCCACCAAGAGACAGGGGCCCTCACCAAGAGACAGGGGCACCCACCAAGAGACAGGGGCACCCACAAGAGACAGGGGCGCCCACCAAGAGACAGGGGCACCCACCAAGAGACAGGGGCACCCGCCAAGAGACAGGGGCACCCACCAAGAGACAGGGGCGCCCACCAAGAGACAGGGACGCCCACTAAGAGACAGGGGCACCCACCAAGAGACAGGGCGCCCACCAAGAGACAGGGCGCCCATTAAGAGACAGGGCGCCTACCAAGAGACAGGGCGCCCACCAAGAGACAGGGCGCCCACCAAGAGACAGGGGCGCCCACCAAGAGACAGGGCGCCCACAAAGAGACAGGGGCGCCCAAGCGTCGAGATTCACAAGCACGGAGTTTCCCTTTGCCGAACTTATTTACACTTAGAAGACTGTTGGCTCGTGCAGTTTCGAGCTGGTTCAGAAGTCGGAAACCTACTGGAATTCCCCCCGGACAAAGAGGGCCTCCGAGCGACTTGCAGGCAGCCGAGCCTGCAGCCTGGACTGGCTGGCTGGAGTCGCAGCTGATCATTATGTTTGATTAACCAGTGTCCACGTACGGTAAAAGTGCATGAATTAACTCAAATCTTGCGTCATCAAGTAGCCTAAGATGCTGCAGTCGCTGGCGCACAACTCAGAGTTTGAATAAAATGCGCATTTATCACAGACTACTGTAAGTAGGATGGGGCGAGGCTCGATATGATAAACCGCTATTAATTATCGAGTTGTTGATCGTAACCATGGCAACCGAAATCCTGGCTATGCGATGCGCACAGGCAGAAGAAAAAGTCTGATATCCTGCTGCCCGAACAAAATTTGCCTCGGTGCGCGCCTCCTGGAGACCGCCTGGGGCCATTTTGCCCGAATATTGTGAGCCGCGTTTTATAAACGAGTACACATGAGTAACATTCGGTGGAGCAATTAGAGCGCTTTTTTCTAACGAACGAGAAACCTTGCTTATTTGGTTGTGAGATGTCGGGAAATGGCACGATGCCCTCATATGACACTTCCCTGGCGCTTCACTGCCTCCCTGGCGTTTCACTGCCTCCCTGGCGCTTCACTGCCTCCCTGGCGCTTCACTGCCTCCCTGGCGCTTCACTGCCTCCCTGGCGCTTCACTGCCTCCCTGGCGCTTCACTGCCTCCCTGGCGCCTCATTGCCTCTCTGGCGCTTCACTGCCTCCCTGGCGCTTCACTGCCTCCCTGGCGCTTCACTGCCTCCCTGGCGCTTCACTGCCTCCCTGGCGCTTCACTGCCTCCCTGGCGCTTCACTGCCTCCCTGGCGCTTCACTGCCTCCCTGGCGCTTCACTGCCTCCCTGGCGCTTCACTGCCTCCCTGGCGCTTCACTGCCTCCCTGGCGCCTCATTGCCTCTTTGGCGCTTCACTGCCTCCCTGGCGCCTCATTGCCTCTTTGGCGCTTCACTGCCTCCCTGGCGCCTCACTGCCTCTTTGGCGCTTCACTGCTTCCCTGGCGCCTCACTGCCTTTCTGACACCTCTGTCAGCTGCAGGCACTCTCTCATTTGCCCACAGGAGTTTCTAATTTTAGCAGCTCGCTCCGAAGCATGCTACTGAGCAGCACTGGCTGGGCAGCAGTTCGCGAATGAGGTTGAGAACCAGGAAAAGCCGATTGGCTCTCAGCAGCAAAAGCCTTCAGCGCTGGGGTTAAAATGAACAGCAGCTCACTCTGAGTGCACTTGGAGAAATCCAGAAGGACGACTCAAATATTGTTTATTCTTTCTAAGTATCATCAAAACTTTCTAAGTATTCTTTGTTCCGACATCAGACATGGCTGCAGCCGATGAAGAGCTCTTTGAGGCGATTGAAGCGGACGACTGCAGGCGGTGGAGAACTTCGTTGCCAGTGGGAGGAGTGTCGACACGATTCTCACTTGGAGAGGAATTGAGTGGACACCGCTGATGTTGGCATGCTACCTGGGCGGAATCGGCATCTTGGTGAGGCTGATTCGAGAGAGCGTCGACCTCAACAAACAGAACAGTGAGGGATTCTCGCAGTGTATGTTGGATGTCAACAAGGCCATCGTAAGGCTGCTGATTTACTAATCCAAGCACAAGCCGACGTCAATCTTCAACGAAACACTGGCTCGTCACCTGTGTACATTGCATCACAAAATGGCCACCATGAGGTAGTAGACGGACTCCTCAAAGCACTAGCCGACGTCAATCTTCAACGAAACACTGGCGAGTCACCTCACTGTAGTCTGAGTCAAACCCCTCAAAACCCCCCTCAAGCCGGGTGGTGGGTGTCTGGCCGGCCGCTCGCTAAGCCGACTTGCACTGGACCCGCGGCGCCGGGTAGACTTGGATTTGCCGCGTGCCGGGGTCCAGGCCGATTCTGATTGGTTGGCCGCGCAAAGCTTGGGGTACGCAGAAAACTCAACCCTCCGCTGAGTCACAAAATTGGCGTCTAACTCTAACCTGTTTACACAAAACAAACTCTAAACTAAGAGAAAAAAGTACATGGAAACGCGTGACTAAATTGAAGCAAAATACAATAATTAACAACAATAATACAAAACTAACTACAAACCAGCGCAAAAGATGCTCACACTACAAGTAGGTGGGTAACTGAGTGATGTTTATTTTTGCAGCGTACGAGTAATGTCCTCGATTCCAATTCTATTCATATCTACACATGTGGCTGTGAATTGGCTATCTTATATCGATTTGAACTGCACTGCTTTGTGCGTGTGGCTGCTCAATTTAAATTGCCATTTTAGACCCTCTCCCTCCACTGAGCTGATCGATTTCTATTTATACATACAGTACTTCTTCGCAATGTACATCGTTCGACCTAACTACTCAATTCTATAATACAATGTAAAAGACCAACGCTACATTGTAGACCTCTCTACATTGCATCACGAAATGGCCACCATGAGGGAGAGCAGATCGACTCCTCAAAGCACGAGCCGACGTCAATCTTCAACGAAACACTGGCGAGTCACCTCTCTACATTGCGGCACAAAACGACCACCATCACTTGGTTGAGTCACTTCTCAAAGCCTCCGCTTTGGCTGGATCTCGAGAGTCACTTGAGTCTGCTCTCAGCCGTGCAATCGAGTTCCGCAGTGAGCGATCTGCCCAAATTCTTCACCACCGTGCGCTGACGGGCGATGAGCGACCGAATTCGGTCGGAGAGGCTGCAGACAGGTGAGCGCTCCTCGGTTGAGTCCAAGCAGCGCCCTGCGCAGGGCGGGGGAATGACAGGAGACAGCCGCGCTGGATTTCCGGCAGTCGTGGGCGTTATCTCTTCTCTCCCTGTGCTTTGAAGCCACCCACTGGTTGATCCGAGTGGTGACGACGTGGTGGGGTTGGAGCCACGGGCAGGGGACCAGAGAAAGAACCAGTCGAGCTAGCCTTGGCCAAGGTATCGGCCAACTTGATGGGGTGGCTCGAGTGCTCGGGGATCCACCCTAGGGACACCTTGTTGGAAGTGCCTACGTGTTTGAGCTGCCCGATGCAGTCGAGGACTGTACGCGAGCAGGTTGTGGTGCTCTCAAGGGGGTGGATTGCCGCTTGACAGTCCGAGTCGAGGATAGTCTCCTTTCCCCGACACGCTGATTGTACAGCTCCATGGCGCCGGAGCTGATGGCAAGAACTTTGTTCTAGAAAACGGTGTAGCAGGTGCTAGTGTGCTGAGAGAAGGTCGCCACGGTTCTTGTTAGTGTAGGCAAAACTGAGTAAGTCATGTTTGCAAGCGAAGGGAAATACGCTTGAACAGAACTCTACCGAAGTGACGAAAGTATTTACTTGAGGATCGTGAACTGAAGACTGTGATATTTGGGGTTTGTGAACTGAAGAACGTGCAAATACGTGTGCAAATAAGAGCCGTGCAAATACGTGTGCAAATAAGAGCCGTGCAAATACATGTGCAAATAAGAGCCGTGCAAATACATGTGCAAATAAGATCCGTGCAAAAAAAAATCAGAAGCAGCTGTTTGAGCACAATTACTTGGGTGATCAAGACTGCTCAATTTTATTCACTCATGGCTCTGAGGGGGGGGGGGGTTCCTGCAAACCTCAGACAGAAATCGGCCATATATTTGATATAATGAATATTTATTCCTGTTGTGTGAAACTCATGAGACTTCAGTCTGTAAAATTCCTGGCTATAAGCCTCACATGGTGCTACACAATGTAAGTTTGGGGGGTTAACAAAACTTATTGCCGCAAGCCCTTATGGCAGATCTTTCTAAGAAACCTACAATGCCTGTCAGAGCTCTGCATGAGCACAGCTGGGGAACTCACAGAGCCATCGTCGCACCATCCTTGTCCAGCTGGCCTACGACCTACAGCTGGACCTCGTCTCGCTGCAGGAGGTCTCTATCGTGGCTGAGCCGGGGCTCCACTCTGAGGACCTACCTCGGAGCCGGCTGGAGCCTCCTGTACACGTCGGCAGACAACCGCGGCCGGGGCGGTGTCAGCGTGCTGATCGGATCGCGCCTCCAGCAGAGCGTGCACTGCATCTCGCTGTCCCCGCGACTGATGCGGGTCGACCTGCGACTTCGCGCCCGCTGCATCCGGCTGTTCTGCGCGTACGCACCCACCGCTGCTCACCCCGAGGAGGATCGTGCCTTCTTCGAATTCCTGGCTGGGCAGCTGGAAGAGGTGCCAAACCGCGACACGATGGCAGTGCTCGGAGACCTGAACGCAGTCCCGCCGCGTCACCAACTGCGACACCATGGCTCCGCTGGCTCTCCGGTCAGACCACCGACTCCTGATCTGCGACTTGCGGCTGCGCGACCAGCTCTACCCGCGTTGGACATCCGCGTGAAGCGTCAATTCGCGGGCGGCTTCGTCGGCGCGCTTAGAGACCAGCGCGAGGCGGATTATTCCGACATCAGCACCGCCGTTAGAGCCGCTGCAGAGCAGACGGTCCCGCTGATGCGGCCAGCGCAGAAATCGCTGCTTGTCTGGCAGAGCGACCTGTCTATCAGGCAGGCGCGGCTCAACTTTGAGCGACTCCGCAGAAACCGGCGACTTACGGGCGACACTGAAGACGCGTTTGAGCGTCTTCTAGATGAGCGGCAGCAGCCTGCTGTCGATGACGCCGTCCGGTACATCACTGCAGCCGGCCCCGACGTGAAGAGCCGCGCAGTGTGGACGGCCGTCCGGACTCTGACGGGGCGCAAAAAGCGCGTGGTGCTAAACCTGGCCGGCGACACTCCGGAGGAGCGCAGGAATGAATTGCGCAACTTCTTCGCCGGCATCGTGAACGCGCTCCCGTCGCCGCTGCCCGCCAGCATTGCGCTCCCACTGGACACGCCGCTCCCAGCTGAGGAGGACTTCTGCACCAGACCAGTCAACACGGAGGACGTTGTGCTGTTCGCTCGGAAAACATCAGGCGGCAAGGCGCTCTACCCCGACGAAGTCCCGGTCGAAGCGCTGCGGCTCCGCTGTGTGGCCTCCCAGGTCACAGGCGTCATGAAGCGCGAGCTCGACGGCGCTCCTGCGCCTACCGAGTAAACCGTCGCGCACATCGTGCCGATCCCGAAGAAGGCAGGGACAACGCGGAAAGAAGACCACGGCGGGATCTCGCTGATGTCCTGCACCGCGAAGCTCTTCAACCGGCTGCTGCTCGATCGTCTGCAGTCGGTGCTGGACCCGCACCTGCGGTACGAGCAGAACGGATTCCGGCCGCAACGCGGTGCAGTGAAACAGATCCTCGCACTCCGCCGTGTCATCGAGGAGGCGCGCATCCGACAGTCTACGCTGGTCATTGTCTTCGTTGACTTTCGAAAGGCGTTTGACTCGGTGTTGAGAGCGGCGCTCCCCTTTGTCCCTCGAGCCTACCGGGTACCCCAGCAGCTAATCGACGCTGTCATGGCGCTGTATTGCGATACTCGAGCTGCTGTGGTGACGGCAGACGGCCTGTCTGACCTGTTCGACACTTCATCAGGAGTTCTTCAGAGTGACACGCTAGCGCCGTTCCTCTTCGGGATGCTCTGTCAGTAGGGGATCTGTCAGTAGCGAATCTGTCAGTAGGGTATCTGTCAGTAGCGAGTCTGTCAGTAGAGGATCTGTCAGTAGGGATCTGTCAGTAGGGATCTGTCAGTAGGGGATCTGTCATTAGGTGATCCGTCAGTAGGGGATCTGTCAGTAGGGGATCTGTCAGTAGGGGATCTGTCAGTAGGGGATCTGTCAGTAGGGGATCTGTCAGTAGGGGATCGTCAGTAGGGGATCTGTCAGTAGGGGATCTGTCAGTAGGGGATCTGTCAGTAGGGGATCTGTCAGTAGGGATCTGTCAGTAGGGGATCTGTCAGTAGGGATCGTCAGTAGGGGATCTGTCAGTAGGGGATCTGTCAGTAGGGGATCTGTCAGTAGGGGATCTGTCAGTAGGGATCTGTCAGTAGGTGATCGTCAGTAGGGGATCTGTCATTAGGTGATCTGTCAGTAGGGGATCTGTCAGTAGGGGATCCGTCAGTAGGGGATCTGTCAGTAGGGGATCTGTCAGTAGGGGATCTGTCAGTAGGGGATCTGTCAGTAGGGGATCTGTCAGTAGGGGATCCGTCAGTAGGGGATCTGTCATTAGGTGATCTGTCAGTAGGGGATCTGTCAGTAGGTGATCTGTCAGTAGGGGATCTGTCAGTAGGGGATCTGTCAGTAGGGGATCTGTCAGTATGGGATCAGTCAGTAGCGGATCTGTCAGTAGGGGATCTGTCAGTAGGGGATCTGTCAGTAGGGGATCTGTCAGTAGGGGATCTGTCAGTAGGGGATCTGTCAGTAGGGGATCTGTCAGTAGGGGATCTGTCAGTAGGGGATCTGTCAGTAGGAATCTGTCCTCTATGCGCAAATTCGCGGATAGCTAAATACTTTCAGAAAGTAAAAAAACATATTTCATATTTCATATTCACAAGTTACGGACGGAAAGTGGCTGCATATAGTTAATATCTTCTAGAAGCAAACAGAAAGCAGCTGCTCCTGTGTCAAGACAGACCGCATCAGATTCAATCTACACTTCTGTTACGCTGCAGCTCTTGCCAAACAAATCCAACCACGGATATCGAACTTCCGGTCAACCGGAAGCTGCGAACTTCAGATGTGCATTTAGTGCGGTGCCAGCTGATCGAAGTGTGGGGTTCTTTGCGGTCATCTGAAAAACTGACCGGAAACTTTCAACCTACTGCGGTTAGCGGCAGCCTCGGTGAGTCAATGCTGCAGATTGGAATATGAGATGGTTGCAGAGCGGTGGCTTCATCAGCAGTCAACTCTGATGCACTGCACTTTCCTACTGTAATTTTTGTTTTAAAAGTCTTCACCAAATTAGGAAAGACAGAGTTGCCAAGTTATTAAAACGGTGTTATTTTCATTTACCTTTGGCTTCGTCAAAGCTTAAAGAATAAAAGCTGTTTAAGGGATATCCTGAGCTGCCACGAAGTTAATAGCAGTTTCGGTCATGTCTACAGGTGGAGGCGATACAGTTCCCTTGGTTAATGGGACTGTGGGGCCACCGGCCGACAGCACCGACAACAGAGACACATTTTGGGTTAAGTTCGGCCTGTTAATCGTCTGCACTGCGATTGCAGCACTAGTGAGTTTAGCTTTTATCATAGAAGACAACAACCTGGAGAGAAGTGTCAAGAATTGTGCTGACTACAGCCCTTTGGTGTCGCCAATAATTCGTTTAGTCCTAATAGTCTTGGCTCTGCTCTCGCTGTTATATCAGTTGCTTTGCAAAAAATGTGTCAGTATAAGAGTGCCAAATGAAGGCAACAGAAACAAACATTGGTCGCCTAATGAGGTCTTAGACTGTATTCCTGAGCTGGACTGGCACGCTTCCATGCCTTCCACATTCCTGCTGACCGTCTGCATTCTGCTAGGCCTTTTCGATGTCGTTGGAAAGGGCATAAAATTTATTGACGGTATTATCCAGCTCACAAGCCATAGAAACGACTGCTGGCTTCCAAATTTCTGGTGGACACTTGACAAGTTTGTGATTCCATTCCTACAAGTCGCGTTCACTATACTCCAAACCATATTCTTCGCAGTGTGTGGCAACCGAAGTCCAAACAAATTTTCTGCTATTTTATTCTCCGTTCTAATGGCCCCTCTAATCGTCACCAGCTTGGCGTCTTGGTTCTCAAGCGTTAACTCTGAAGTTCTGGAACACTTTAAGAATCATAATCATTCAAAAAGCAATAATTCTGTGGCAAACACAATTCTGCCATATATTTTTCCATTTAGCGCTGAATACTCCATTCTCTGCGCCATTTTCGGCCTGTTCTGTTGGATCAACATCGGGCATTTAGCTAAACTGTTGCGCGAGCATCCTGTTAATAATGAAGACGATTTGCAGCAACTGCTGAGCCAAAATTCGCACGATCGTGCAGTGGTACCTGACACTGTGGCTCACTATTGGTGCGGCTTGGGGTTTGGCCTGATTCCAACGACAGCTGCTATCGTTTCCATCTTATTTTTCTTGTTCTTAACCAGACGGATCAGTACACCTTATTCTACAGTGTTCTGATGGGCTTGCACTTTGCCAATACGATCGCTTTGGTTTTTTTTCTTAGGGTTGGTCATCAGAATCAGAGCTCCACCGATCAGCAGCCTCAAAGAAGTCACGGAATCGACATCTTACTGTTGTGCACTGCTGCAGTATGCGACACAGTCTACAACCTATTTTTATTTGTATACAACGTTAAGAGCATTGGAGATCCCACACAAGTTAATTTCGATGGTTCATCCGCCAACAACTCGGCTCCATTCATTGCGGCTTTGGTAGATCTGGTATTTTGTATTGCAGACAGCGGCTTGCAATTAATAGTACTGATTCTGGCGCTCAACTACTGGACATTCCGTGCCAATTCAAATCTCAACGGGCTAAAGCAGTGTTCGGTCGCCATGATGCTAATAAACTTCTCACAGTGGCTGATGTTCACTTTTTGCAGCTCCGAAATGATCGTCGACACAGCTTCTGTAAAGACTGGGATCCCATCCGCAACGCTATTTGTGTCAATGCTGTGCTCACCGCTCTCAATATTTTACAGATTTCACAGTGTCGGCTGCTTATACGAGATCAGAGGACACCTGGCACAGGTGGAATTGACGCGAGGAAATACGACCAACCATGGTACTAATCGCCATCACGATGCTACTGGCAGCCATCATGATGCTGCTGTCAGCCATCACGATGCTGCTTTCAGCCATCACGATGCTGCCGATGCTGCTGTCAGCCATCACGATGCTGCCGATGCTGCTGTCAGCCATCACGATGCTGCTGTAAGCCATCACGATGCTGCTTTCAGCCATCACGATGCTGCTTTCAGCCATCACGATGCTGCTTTCAGCCATCACGATGCTGCTTTCAGCCATCACGATGCTGCTTTCAGCCATCACGATGCTGCCGATGCTGCTGTCAGCCATCACGATGCTGCCGATGCTGCTGTCAGCCATCACGATGCTGCTGTAAGCCATCACGATGCTGCTTTCAGCCATCACGATGCTGCTTTCAGCCATCACGATGCTGCTTTCAGCCATCACGATGCTGCTTTCAGCCATCACGATGCTGCTTTCAGCCATCACGATGCTGCTTTCAGCCATCACGATGCTGCTTTCAGCCATCACGATGCTGCTGTCAGCCATCACGATGCTGCTAGCATTGTGTGATTTACTGGGTCCCTCGAGTACTCCAACTTGAAGCACCCAGACTAGTGGCAAGATGGTTTCACGATAAGTTTGCATAAAAATGCAAAGTACACCAATTTGATTGCTAGATTCCTATACATACGGAATGGATATGCCAAGATTCTCAGTGAATTCAGAGTGCTTTAGTTTTCCCTTGCGTATAGGAACTAGCAAAAATTACAGACTTTAACCGTTACAAATATGAAATGTTTTTTACAATAGCTTTTTTTCTAATTTTAATGATAAAAAAATCTTGTAACCACTTTTTAATGCTTTTATCTTTTTAAAAGGATGTTCACCAGAAGACTTTTTACTATGATTACTATTTTTTAACTGTCTCGAACTTGTTCATTCAGAAACTCTGTTTAACTTCGACTTTTTTGTTTGCGTACTCTTCTATTTATGTTTATTACAAAGTTAACTATAGATATAGATTTGAGGCTGCTTGCCATGATACAATAAATATGGTAATAAAATTTTTTCCATTTTTCTGTCCATCTAAAACTTACTTGCGCTGCAATACTCAATATTTATGAAATAGAATTTCGCTATAAAATGGTCAAATTATCTTTGACCTAATTATGCGTCACTGCTTGGATCGAATAATTAATTATTTTTTTTAAAACTGATTTTTTTCACTTCGGGCTTCCCGGATGTTTCCGTCATTGACTCATTGCATCAAAAGCTCTCACAGCCGCGAGTTGAAGCCTGAGGGCCAGCAGTTGAGCAGGTGGGGATTTGCCTTGGCACAGAGGAGCAGCGCATGCAGTGCTGAGGAATAAAGATGAGCAGCCTCAGCACCATTGAACTGAAGCGTCAGTTGGAATGAACTCGGGTCTACTAGTTAACCAGCCAGACATTTGCTGCCAGATATTTGCCAGCCAGACATTTGCCAGCCAGACATTTGCTGCCAGACATTTGCCAGCCAGACATTTGCCAGCCAGACATTTGCTGCCAGACATTTGCCAGCCAGACATTTGCCAGACAGACATTTGCCAGACAGACATTTGCCAGACAGAAATTTGCCAGACAGACATTTGCCAGCCAGACATTTGCCAGACAGACATTTGCCAGCCAGACATTTGCCAGATAGACATTTGCCAGACAGACATTTGCCAGACAGACATTTGCCAGCCAGAAATTTGCCAGACAGAAATTTGCCAGACAGACATTTGCCAGACAGAAATTTGCCAGACGGACATTTGCCAGACAGACATTTGCCAGACAGACATTTGACAGCCACTGCGGGACCTACTGAAGGCCAAGAATGACTTCGTCTGGAGTCAGCAGCATGATGAAGCGTTCCAAAAGATAACGAGAGAGCTGAGCAGTGTCCCTACGATTTCCTTTTATGATCAACTTCTTATCTACCTCTCTTATCTGCATTGCACACGGATGCTTACAGACCAAACTGTCTCCCCTTTACCCTGAAGCAGAAGCAGAGCGGCGAGTCATCCAAGCCGGCTCAAGATTAGTATCGGAAATCGAGCGTCGCTACGCAATGATCGAGCTTGAACTGCCGGCTGTTGCTTGGGCAGTGAAAAGAGATGTCTTTTTCTCAAAGGATCTTAAACAAATACACTTTGGACCAGATCGAAAACCCAAAGTGGCAGCTACTGTCTCTAAGGCCATACTGCAGAAAGCATGGGAAAAACAACAACAAAATACGTTGTCAGTCAGTCAGCAGACAACGTCACAAGGTACGTTTCAAGGCCTGGGCGCGAACGCAGGCCGCACCGCCGGCAGTGTCCGGGGCGCCGGCATCAGCCAGCAGGCAGTCTACGAAACGCCGAGTGCGCGCCTGCCCCCGCCGGTAGGGTGCCTGCAGCGTCAGCAGCAGCACCTCCTATAAGAGTTAGAAATCTGAAGTTTTAACCCTAAGTTAGAAGATAGATAGAAATTTATGAAATGCCCAGGCGCAGTGAAGGGCTGAAGAGTTGATTCGGGAGGTGATCAGTCTCCCGAAAACTCCCACTTCCAGACACTTTAGCCTGGGAACAAATTTAACGTGTTCACTTACTGTGGCGGGCTCTTCTGTGTCGGGCAGGTTCTCCGAGCTCGTTCCTTGTTTCTTCCTTGTGGCGCGCGTTTGTAGAGTTCGCTTCTACCAATCTTCTTCTTCTCCGGAGGAATCTTCTTGAAGTCTTCGAAGTCCAAAGTCGGCCGAGAGTGAGAGCAGAACAGTGTCGACGTCGAAATATCTCCTCGAGTGCGGGATTCAGTACGTTCCTCGAGTGCCAAATCAATATCAACAGTGCGCCCTAATGAACTCAAATTCTAACGCGAGGTCCTCCAAAGGGGGCGTCTTCTTCTAGATCTAACGGAATTGGAGTCGTGTTCTCCTATCGGTTAATCTAGGATAATCCAAATCAACCGTCAATAATCCTCTAAGGGTATCGGAATCGGTCCCCAGATCCTATCCAATCCCTTAGGAAAATGGGAGGCCTCCAATAGTCTCAGTAAAGTCAACGGATCAACAACGGCCGGCCGGCAATAAAATCGCTCTCAATTAATCAAAAAAACGAAGACTTGAACAACGCTTCTCAATTGACACGCTTCTCTCCCAGAGATATAGCCTCGATTAGTTGCTCTAACTAACCACAAGATCTTTTGAGGCTGCTCCGAGTCTGAGGTTTCAGCTCGGATTTTACGCTTATATTTATAGTCGAAATTTTGGCATATACTTAGTAGCGCGACTCATATTTCATCAGATTTCAACTTATTTCATCATATTTCACCATAGTTGCAACGTATTTCACCATAGTTGCAACTTGTCTCATGCTTCGTGGTACGTTGTATTCACTGTCTTAAAGTAGAGTATAAAAATTTGCAATTTTTATAACATTCAAGTTTTTCGCATTTTTATGTTACTACTTACAGTAGTCTACTTGTATTGTTTCTGGAGATCTCTACAGGGCGAGGCAGAAGAGCACAATGGAACCCCTAGATAGCTATTAGAGGGGCAAACAGAAGCAGCTTTAAGATAATTAATCAACTGTCAAGTGAATTTAAATAGCCGAATCTAATAAAGCCCCTTTTCATTCCAGTCAGTAGCGTCACCCCGCCGCAGGCACAATGGCGCTCAAACCGGCTGGGAGAAGCAAGCTGAGCAGCGGCCTGACTTAGAGAACAACGCGGCACGCGGCAGACTTTGGCGCACCCTGAGGGAGAAAACGTGAGGCCCACCTACAGATTCCTACCCAACCTGAACCGACCCAAGAAGGCGAGATCAACCCCAAACAGCTTGACAACCGAGAGGACTGTTTAATCATCAATGGACAGAGTTAAGAGACGGAAAATTAAGCTCTTTTTCTATAATCTTTCTATCCCAAATTTTATCCAACTCAACACATAGATTTGCGAAACCCCGAGTAAACTCTAACCCTCACACTTAGCAACCTACTAGAACTAACTAAATTCGTGTACAACTAGGGGACTGAGTCCCGGATTTTTATTGCTTAAAACCCCCCCGCCATTGCTAACCACGCGAAGACACCCCACCGGCGGCGGGGGAGGTCAAAAATTCTAATTGGTATAAATAGACGCCCATCTCAAACTGGAGCGGCGCTTCGTTTTTTCTTGCGCAGTTTTCGATCTCGAATTGGTCCCTTTGAATTGGTCTCTGGATTATCCAGTTGGCACAAATCTAAGTCTTCAATACAGTTATTTGTCTTAATTGTCACGCAGAGCATATCCGAGAAAGAGTCAAACTCAGCTTAGATACTAGGAGATCCCGTCAGTTTATACGGTTTTCTCTGACGGCCTGATTGAAGAGATTAGAGCTGTAAGAACCTTAGACCGCTAGACATCTATCTTACGAAAGTGAGAACACAAACTCAAAGGCCCCAGAGAAAAATGTGTATACCTCCTGCACCGGCTGTGGGCAGTACTCGCTTGTAGCCGACCTTGAAGGCGGCGCGTGTGCTGCATCGACCAGCTGTTCGAGCGAATCTGTCAGCATCCAGGTCTCGGCGTTATACATTACAGGTACAACAGAACGGTCTCGATCACCGCCTGTAACAACGCCGCCCTCTGGCGGTCGGGCAGGGCCTCAGAATGCAGGACAGCCTTCGCGGAACGGAAGGCAGCCCAGGCAAGTCCACTACGACGTCACAGGTCCTCGCGAACGTCAGGCACCAGACAAACTGCTGAGAGCACGGAAGCTTTTTCACCTGCTCGTCGACGCCTCGGCAGAAAATTGCAACCTCGATGTCGTCCGGCACGCAGAGCACGACGGTCTTCTGTATGTTGACTACCAGGCCGACGCTCGCCGCAACGCTCATTAGCCGGTCCAGCTGGCGTTGGCCGCCCTCGACAGTCGAGGACAGCAGGGCGAGGTCATCGGCGTAGCCAAGCACACTGAGCCGCCTTTCCGGTTGGTGTCGACCCACGCGTCGCTGCAGCAGGAAGCTATCGTTGTCAGAAGAGAGGGCAGTCCGCAGCACCCAGTCAAGCACCATGCAAGGACGACTAAAGTAACATATCTACTTAAGTAGTCCTTGGCACCAGGACGGACAGAAACGGCGCAATCGTATCCCTCTGAGCATGGAAGTACGCTCTTGATGAAAAACTAATGCTGGTTGGAAAGGGATTACTGATACCGAGAGTGATAGGACGAGAGGTGCTCGAACACCTGCAAAGTACACACCATGGAGTAGCAAACTGAAAGAGAGCGGGCATGTCATTTTTGTCCTGGCATTGAGAACGACATTTTGATTGTAGCAAAACACTTTGTAAGATGTAAGGACCTTCCGAGTCAACAGAAGCAACCAATGCAAAGGAGAGAAGAGCCCGACATAGTAGGGAAGAATTTCCTGGTGACAGCCAACATAACACGCCAACATACAAAATTATAAATTCCTTGAGGCAGCGATTTTACCAGAAGGAGTTTCTGACGTCATTTCGAGCGACAACGGACCGCAATTTGCGGCAAAGCCATTCCAGCGATTCCTGGAGCGATGGGAAGTCGAGTGGGACGTCATCTCCAAGCTATCCAAAGCCGGTCATCTCAAAGGCGGAGGCCGCAGTGAAAGCCATGAAAAATTTATGAGAGGCAGCTGGAATCCAGACTACGTGAGCCAGACTGGGAGCAAACTGAGAAAACAACTCCTGATCAACATCAATTCACAACGATACGAAGGCCAGTCACCAGCACAGTCTTCGAACACCCGGTCAAGGACACTTTACAGGTTCACACAGGCATGCGTTTGCCAAGGAATGACAAAAAGCAGCTAATGGAGTAGAAGCAGGGGCGGGCACTTTCCAGGCAACAACACTGCATAACATCTGAAAAGGAGTTACGTAAACTCAAGGTGGCTGACCGTGTGGCAATTCAAGACTCACAGACCAGGAAGTGGGACCGCAACGGAATGATCGTTGAATTAATGCGGAACAATGACTTCCTATTCGGACAAACCAGTGGAAGAGTCCTGTGCAGGAACCAGAGATTGCTGGCGAGGCGATTGCCAGTGAGGGTTGAAAAGCGACAAGGGAAGCCAGAACTACAAGGCGGGCGCAGAGCTAGGGTCCAGAGGAATCGAGCAGAACAAACCTCGAATCAGGAGACCCCGGAGAGGATCCAAGTCGAACCCTTCACAAAAAGTCTTACACTGCTTACGTGAACAATTTGATTTAAATAAGGGGAGATGAGGGCTGCTGAATTAAAAGGGTGAGATTTTGCATTGTTTTACTCGTATTTTTTAGACGACATAACTAAAAAAATGGATTCAAGCTCTCAGGTGAGAGGGCTAAGTTTTCTGTTTGCTCAACTCGCATCGCAACAAGAGAATTTGTCAGTAGGGAATCTGGCAGTTTGGGAGTTCTATTGAGACACACCGCATCCATCAGGTGCGCAAAGTTACGGATAGATAAATACTTAAAGAAACTAAAAAATCATATTTACATTTTTCATATTTACAACGCAACACTGCAGTCGCACAACCCAACCACGGACAGAAAATGGCTGCATAGTCAATATCTTTTGGAAAGAAACAGAAAACAGTGGCTCCTGTCAATACGGACCACATCAGATTCAATCTACACCTCTGTTGCGCTGCAGCTCTTTCCAAACAAATTCAACCTCAGGGAGTTGTTTTACGAACTGCGTCTTAAGACTGACTCGTAAGTTCCAACTTAGACTCGAACTTAAGACTGAGCCGTAAATGCGTTTTACAAACACTTAGGAGTCACTTCCAACCTCGATCTTAGCTAAGGTCGAGCTTTGGTTGTGGACGAGAAAGTTTAAGATTGGGTTGACCATGGACTAATTCCGCATTCCGCGTGGCGTCAAACTTTAGCCGTTTTATATATGCCTTATTTTAGCCAGCAGAGACACGGTCACGACTTATAGTACTTCTTGTTCATTGAGTTTATTTTGCATTGCAAATCACATTCGAATGGCTGATAAAAGAAGACCTAATTTTAGTCAGAAAGAGATTGAGAAATGAACGTCGTCCCCAGCGGTTGACGCCAAACCCGAGGAATCCTTTGCATCTTAAGATTGAGCTTTGGTTCGTAAAACACCGCCCAGATGTTGAACTTCCGGTCAACCGGAAGCTGAGAGCTACAAAACTGCATTTGGTGCGATGCCCCTGATCGCGGCGGGTTCTTCTGCTGCATCTCAAAACAAGAGACTGCGCTGCTTTATCAAAGTTAGCCATCTGCAGGACTGACCGGAAGCGTTCAACCGTTTGTAACTTGGTTTGGGGCTGCCCTCAGTAAATCAATGCTGCAGATTTGAATGTATATTTGGTGCTAGAGAGAAGGCTTTCTCAGCCACAGCTGCGCAACTGCTCGAGAATTTTGTATCTGAGGAAAACTTTTGTGCATGGAGTGCAAAGTTCACCGATTCCTCTTTGCCTCCCTGACTCCTATCTGCATCCCTGACTCCTCTCTGCATCCCTGACTCCTCTCTGCCTCCCTGACTCCTTTGAACTGAGCTGCGGACTCAGTGGGACTCCATGGGACTCTTTGGGACTGAGCTGCGGACTCAGTGGGACTCCATGGGACTCTTTGGGACTGAGCTGCGGACTCAGTGGGACTCCATGGGACTCTTTGGGACTGAGCTGCGGACTCAGTGGGACTCCATGGGACTCTTTGGGACTGAGCTGCGGACTCAGTGGGACTCCATGGGACTCTTTGGGACTGAGCTGCGGACTCAGTGGGACTCCATGGGACTCTTTGGGACTGAGCTGCGGACTCAGTGGGACTCCATGGGACTCTTTAGGACTGAGCTGCGGACTCAGTGGGACTCCATGGGACTCTTTGGGACTGAGCTGCGGACTCAGTGGGACTCCATGGGACTCTTTGGGACTGAGCTGCGGACTCAGTGGGACTCCATGGGACTCTTTAGGACTGAGCTGCGGACTCAGTGGGACTCCATGGGACTCTTTGGGACCGAGCTGGGGACTTAGTGGGACTCCTTCAGCTCTGCCTCCCCTCCAAGAAGGTTGTTTCTATCATTGCATCAAAAGCTCTCACAGCTGCGAGGTGAGCAGGTGGGAATTGGCCTCAGCACAGAGGAGCAGCGGATACAATGCTGGGGGATAAAAATCGGCAGAATAAGATTGGCACAATAAAGATCGAACTGAAGCATCAGTGGGAACAAAATTGGGTCTACTCCCAGTTATCCGCCAGGCATTTGCCAGACATTTGCCAGCCAGGCATTTACCCACCAGACATTTTCCAGACATTTGCCAGCCAGGCATTTACCCACCAGACATTTTCCAGACATTTGCCAGCCACGCATTTACTCGCCAGGCATTTGCCAGACATTTTCCAGCCAGGCATTTACCCACCAGACATTTTCCAGACATTTGCCAGCCAGGCATTTACCCACCAGACATTTTCCAGACATTTGCCAGCCAGGCATTTACCCACCAGACATTTTCCAGACATTTGCCAGCCACGCATTTACTCGCCAGGCATTTGCCAGACATTTGCCAGCTAGGCATTTACCCACCAGACATTTTCCAGACATTTGCCAGCCAGGCATTTACCCACCAGACATTTTCCAGACATTTGCCAGCCACGCATTTACTCGCCAGGCATTTTCCAGACATTTGCCAGCCAGGCATTTACCCACCAGACATTTTCCAGACATTTGCCAGCTAGGCATTTACCCACCAGACATTTTCCAGACATTTGCCAGCTAGGCATTTACTCGCCAGGCATTTTCCAGACATTTGCCAGCCAGGCACTTACCCGCCAGACATTTTCCAGACATTTGCCAGCCACGCATTTACTCGCCAGGCATTTGCCAGACATTTGCCAGCCAGGCATTTACCCACCAGACATTTGCCAGACATTTGCCAGCCAGGCATTTACTCGCCAGGCATTTGCCAGACATTTGCCAGCCAGGCATTTACCCGCCAGACATTTTCCAGACATTTTCCAGCCAGGCGTTTACCCACCAGACATTTTCCAGACATTTGCCAGCTAGGCATTTACTCGCCAGACATTTGCCAGACATTTGCCAGCAAGACATTTACCCGCCAGACATTTGAGAGCCACTGCGGGACCTACTGAAGGCCAAGAATGACTTCATCTGGAGTCAGCAGCATGATGAAGCGTTCCGGGAGATGACAAGGGAGCTGAGCAGTGTCCCTAAGATGACCTCTTATGATCAACTTCTTATCTACCTCTCTTATCTGCATTGCACTCGGATGCTTCCAGACCAAGCTGTCTGGACCGCTTTACCCTGAAGCAGAACCAGAGCGAGTGTCCAAGCCGGCTCAAGATTCGTTTTGGAGGCCGAGCGTCGTTAAGCAACGATCGAGCTTCAACTGCTGTCCGTTTCTTAGACAGTGAAAGAGAAGTCGTCTTTTTCTCGAAAGATTGAAACACTTCGAAATAGTAGTCGAACACAGACCGCTGGAGCCGATCTCAAATAAGTACGCTTTGGACCAGATCGACAACCCAAGGTTGCAGCGACTGTCTCTGAAGCCCTACTAGAGCTTGCGTAAGAAGCTCAATGTTGAAGAAGAACTAATGCTGGTTGGACAGAGATTATTGATACCGGGAGAGATGAGACGAGAGGTGCTCGAACACCTGCCAAGTATGCCCCATGGCAACGCCATTGAGAATGTAGCAAAGCACTGAGTAATATGCCAGGAGAATTCCTTCCGAATGAGCAAAGGAATCATCTTTAGGCCAGATCGACAATCCAAGGTTACAACTACTGTCTCTGAGGCCATTATCTGAGGCCACGTTGAGAAGTTAGCAAAGCACTGTGTAAGATGCCAGGAGGACCTTCCAAGTCAGCATAAAAAGCCAATGCAAAGGAGAGAAGAACCTGATAGAGTGTTCCAGCAGCTACGCATTGATCTGCACGAATTTTGAAGGAAAATTTTCTGGTGACTACTGACTCCTATCTGCCTCCTTGACTCCTCTCTGCCTCCTTGACTCCTCTCTGCCTCCCTGAATCCCTGACTGAGGACTTTGAGATTCTTTGGGAATGAGCTTCGGACTACATGGGACTCTTTAGGAGGAGCAGTGCATGCAGTGCTGGGAAATAAAGATGAGCAAACTCAGCACCATCGAACTGAAGCGTCAGTTGGAATGAACTTGGGTCTACCAGTTTGCCAGTCAGACAGTTGCAGCCAGACATGAATTACGCAGCCTCACAACTCACAAACAAGGCACACATGGGAGAACAGCTCAGCGTACAAGTGCAGTGCAAGCTAAAGTTATGAAACTACATGAAAATTCAATTGGTGACCAACTTATACATCGGCTTTTATCCTGATATACATCACTTGTGTGCACCTGAAGAAGTCGCAAATTCAAATTGGGTTGGAAATGTCATGCAACAGTCAGACAGTCAGGTTAGTCAGACATCAGTTTTAATGCAAAAAGTCCGGCTGGCAAATGGCTGCTTGGCTAACAGAAATCTCCTAAATTCGCTGCAAATTTGACATCAGCTCAATGATAGAAAAATAATAATAAGTAAAAAATCCATCAAATTGCTCGATCTCAAAGTAGATAATGACGCCAAGGCCATGAAGGCAGCAACCCATCGGTCCAACGGGAGCTGCATCTGGCACTCGGTTCAGGACATTCTCACTATATTTTTGACCTCGGTGGCCGCAGACCCTGCAGCCGCTCTTCCAGCTCTTCCACTTTGTTCTCCAGCCACTGAGGCACGTAGCCGAGCATCCTGGAGCTTCTCCTGCGCAGCTGTCGCAGCATCTCCAAATCTTGACAGTAAACTGCAGCCACAATCAGCTCCTGCTCATCCGTATCTACCCTGTGCACCACATCCCGGATCCAGTCTTGAGCAATGGAGTCTCCTGCTCCAATCAGATCAATCAAAGCGGAGCGCACAAAGCAGAACGTCGAAGTTCACGAAGAAGTAATTGTCGTAGTTTTCCAGCTCGAGCGGAACGAACTCTGCGACAATCCAATTTCTGATATGAAGCTCAGGCCGTTTGTTAATGTCGAAGTCGAAGCAGAACTTCCACGCGGAGTCTCGGCTCCTCAGGTGCCGCCACACCAAGTCCGCAGTCGCCTCACTCGCCGACCTCTCAGCGGACCAGTCGATGCCTCTGCTCGCGCTGAACGGCCTGCAGTCGCTCACGACTCTCGCTGAAGCCTCTCGGTCGCCGAACTTCAGGCAGCTCAGCGCTCTGAGAGACTCTCGCGTTGAGAAGGCGCAGTCTGGCAGCTTGCCGATCAGCTCCGAGAGACGCTGTCGGGACTCTGGGCTTCGGTCTCCGTCTGACACTCCGAGAAGCGACTCTCTCACGATGCTGTAGATCTCGTGGTACTCACAGGTCTTCGATGCTGACACTCGAGCTAGGTTTAACAGTGGCAGAATGAGGAACGGGTGGAAGTGGAATCGGCCCGATTCGGTGACGGGTCGCAGGCTGTGCTCGAACTCATGCAGCAGCTCAGGCAGCCTATCGATCGCCTCTCTCACTGCATCGGCTGCCTTATTCAACGCTCGAGTCGCCTTCTCAGCTGATGTGGTGTCCACGCCTCTCAGGTACACAGCGGCATCGCCAAGGAAGAAGTGGTCCATGATCCTGGCGTCAGGTCTGCCTGATCTGCAGTCGCTCTAGCATCTGCAGCGAGCGTCTGGTGAGACTCACGAGATTCCGAGCGTCGTTCCACTGCTCAGCCGGTGTCTGCTCGAGCATTCGGAACGCGATGGTCTTTGCGTGATACGACTTGAAGCCGTTGTGTCGGACGGCCTTCTTCAGCAGCCACTTGAGCGTGACGAACAGCTGGCCCTGCAGAGTGGTGAGACTCCGCAGCAGCCGCCTCTCCAGGAAGCTGGTGCTCACTCGGAGCTGCTGGCCTCCTTTTCCGGGAGGCGCTGCGTGCACCACGTGACAGAGCGATGAAGCAGAGGTGAGGAGATGCTGGAGCGACTGCAGCACTGACTGGGGGATGTTTGAGTCAGGGACTCGGTTGTCAAGCAGCGGCGCGATGGGCGGGTAGCGACAGAGGCGGCGGGCGATCACAACATCCACTGCTGGTCTCAGGATCGAGCCTCTGAGTTGAACTGCTGGCCTGGATGCTGCAATGCACGGAAGACGAAGAGATGAGTAATGAAGGCAGAGTGCTTTCTGATGGAAAAACATTCACCGCAAGCAACAAAACTACAGTTAATCGATACAGCAACTCGTAAAAAATATATTTTATCTCTGTGGACAACTGCATTTGCTAGGTAACCGGCTAATTTAGGTCATCATCAATAATCTGCTTTCACGTCTTAATCGAGTCCCACCGAGGCTCTTCTTCGAAAATCGAAAGATTGACAGACGGACAGACAGACATTAAGACAAACAGACAGACAGACAGACAAACAGACAGACAGACAGACAGACAGACAGACAAACAGACAGACAGACAGACAGACAGATAGACACACAGGCAGATAGACAGACAGACAGACAGACAGCAGACAGACAGACAGACAGACAGACAGACAGACAGACAGACAGACAGACAGACAGACAGACAGACAGACAGACAGACAGACAGACAGACGGGCTGTCTCTCACCGTATCCAGGACTCAAGACGTGTCCGTTTCGGTATTCCACTTTTTTCGTCACTCCTTTGCACTCGCACAGATCCCTGGGGTGAATCGTGCTTCCTACAAGTAGCAAAATCACGTCAATGTCGGACTCGATGCCAGTTCTGCCGTCCAGAGTGACCAGGCTGTTGCCCCAGCCCTCCGAGACGCTGCCCACCACTAAAAGGCCAACATACTTCAGTCTTCTCCTCAGAACATCCTGCAGGACATCAGCCGTGGCGCTCTGCAAGGCGGCTCTGGAGTCCACGAATCCCGAGCGGGTCAGCGCTGAGTGCAGCTGCTGGCTGAGGTCATTGTCGCTGGGAGCGGCTCTGGATGATGGGAGGAGTGGGGGCTGCTGTGATTCACTGTGATTGGCTGAGATCAGATGCATAATCAATTTATACCCCAGAGTGGCATGGAAAATCTGATCAAGCTTGAATTCTCAAAAGGCTCATGAAGGACATCCTACGCGCCAGATTTTTGTATTTCATCATCATCTAGCAGCCGAGTGATCTTCAAATCTCACTGTTCGAAATGGCGACTTCAAAATAGCAGGTACCTGAAGGTCCATACAGACACCTGACTAATGGATATGCAGGGACACTAGATTGATTAAAATGCTGGTCACAAGTATAAAGAACCAAGTTTCACCGACCACAAAACCTGCAGCAGTGTTTCACACCCCTATAACAAGCAGCAACTCAGCAGCGCTCACCTCTCTGCAGTTTCTGCGGCCGAATTCGGTCGCTCATCGCCCGTCAGCGCACGGTGCAGAACTTGCGCAGATCGCTCACTGCTGAACTCGATGGCACGATTGAGAGCGGATTGAAGTGACTCTCGAGAGCCTTCGAGAGCGGAGGCATTGAGAAGCGACTCAACCACCTGATGGTGGTCGTTTTGAGCGGCAGTGTAGAGTGGTGACTCGCCAGTGATGAGTCGAACATTGACGTCAGCTCGTGCTCTGAGGAGCCTATCTAGTACCTCATTGTGGCCATTTGTGATGCAATGTAGAGAGGTGACGAGCCAGTGATGAGTCGATGATTGACGTCGGCTCCTGCTTTGAGGAGTCGATCGACAACCTCATGGTGGCCTTGCGCTGATGCAACGTAGAGAGGTGACTCGCCAGTGTTTCGTTGAAGACTGACGTCGGCTCGCGCTATGAGGAGTCGATCTACTACCTCATGGTGGCCATTTTGTGATGCAAAGTAGAGAGGTGACTGGCCACTGTTTCGTTGAAGATTGACGTTGGCTCCTGCTCTGAGGTGTAGATCCACTATCTCATGTTGGCCTCGCGCTGATGCAATGTAGAGAGGTGACTCGCCATTGTTTCGTGGAAGATTGACGTCGGCTTGTGCCTTGAGGAGTCGATCTACAACATCATAGTGGCCTTGCATTGATGCAATGTAGAGAGGTGACTCATCTTTGACCTTCTCTTGAAGATTGACGTCGGCTCGTGCTTGGATTAGTAAATCGACAGCCTCACTATGGCCCAGTAGACATGCAAAAAACAATGGCGAGTATCTACCCCTGTTCTGTTTGTTAACATCGACGCTCTCTCGAATCAGCCTCACTAAGATGCCGATTCTGCTCAATAAACATACCCACATCAGCGGTGTCAACTCATTTTCTCTCCAAGTGAGAATCATGTCGACACTCCTCCCACTGGCAATGAAGTTCTCCACGGCTTGCAAATCGTCTGCTTCAATCGCCTGAAAGAGCTCTTCATCTGGGTCATTCCGGCGCATTGCTCTAATGAAGCCAAAAAGCAATGAGTGCTAAAGAAAGTACTTTCGATACTTGGAAAGAATAAACGATATAAGCAAAACAAACAATAAACGATATTTCTCCAAGTGCATTCAGAGCGAGCTGCTGTCCATTTTAACCCCAGCGCTGAAGGCTTTTGCTGCTGAGAGCCAATCAACTTTTCCCGCTTCTCAACCTCATTCGGGAACTGCTGCCCAGTGCTGGTCAGTAGTATCCGTGGGAGCGAGCTGCTAAAATTAGAAACTGCTGGGGTAAATTCAACCGCCTGCAGCTGGAAGAGATGCGGCTACTGCGATTTGCACCTGAAAGCCCAGTCTTTCATGAGATCAAATGAATGAAGTCAGTCAAAGAGAGTTTCGAGTCTAAATCCACGCATAGCACAGCAGACCTTTGCAGAGGGAAAAAAGTACTTTCATTGTCAGGGGAAATTACTCAGAAGACATTTGCCAAAATTATGGTGTAGTAATCAGAGGCGCCAGGAAGCAGTGAGGCGCCATAAAGGTGCCACACAAAGACATCGTGGCATTTCTGTCATCTCCGAACCAAGTGACCAGGGTTTCTAATGGGTTTGTATAGAATAAAACACCGCTATGGCTCTACCCGAATGTTACTCATGTGAACTTTTTATAAAATGCCGCTCACAATATTTGGGCAAAATGGCAGCAGGAGGTCTCCAAGAGGCCCGCACTGAGGCCTTCGGCTCTGCTTGTGAAGAACTTCTTTCAAATAATTTTTATTACGGCAGTAAATAGACGTCTTCTACTGCTTGTTTGCATCTCAAAGCCAGGACTACTGTTGCCATGGTAACGATTAACAACTCGATTAAGAACAATTTGTTATATTGAACCAGAAGGCGGCCTCACCCAATCCTACCAACAGTAGTCTGTGATAAATGAGTATTTTATTTCAAATTTGAGTTGCGTGCCAGCGACTGCAGCATCTGAGGCTACTTAATGAGTCGAAATGACTTGAAAACTTTTGAGTCCATTCATGCACTTTTACTGCACGTGTGCACTTGATAATTAATTTAGAATACATGTATATTGACAAGGTATCTGCCAGGGGTTCTGTCAGTAGGGGATCTGTCAGTAGGGGATCTGTCAGTAGGGGATCTGTCAGTAGGGGATCTGTCAGTAGGGGATCTGTCAGTAGGGGATCTGTCAGTAGGGGATCTGTCAGTAGGGGATCTGTCAGTAGGGGATCTGTCAGTAGGGGATCTGTCAGTAGGGGATCTGTCAGCAGGGGATCTGTCAGCAGGGGATCTGTCAGTAGGGGATCTGTCAGAAGGGGATCTGTCAGTAGGGGATCTGTCAGTAGGGGATCTGTCAGCAGGGGATCTGTCAGTAGGGGATCTGTCAGCAGGGGATCTGTCAGTAGGGGATCTGTCAGTAGGGATCTGTCAGTAGGGGATCTGTCAGTAGGGGATCTGTCAGTAGCGAATCTGTCAGTGGATCAGGTCTGACTCTCTGCAGACATTCCGCACCACTTATGCTTAAAGTTCATCAAAAATAAGCTGAGCCAGACATGATACACATTTTTTTTATCTCCCGCTGCCCCAGCCCCATTATCCGCAGAAGCAGCTCTCGACAAAGTCTGACCCACAGTTACCGATTGGCAAGAGTAACAAACAACTCTCTCTCTCTCTTCTCACGTTGCAGAGCCGCACCACGTCGAACACGAGATGGAGGAGAGACAGGGGTTGATGGCGCACCCAGTCTCAGGCCTAATGGAGCAGCTCTGCAGTTGCTGTATAAACTGCATTAATGATTTAATGAGCCACATTTTTAGTACTTTTCGAGTGGTTGACAGCCTCGCATTAACAATGGAAGCTGCAATAGTAACCGCTGCATTAGCAGGAGCAATTAAAATCCAGCATCAGTGAGCAGCTCAGAGCCGCAGGGGCCACTCATACGCAGTTTTGAATTGAAGTTTTCTTAGAACAGCCGCTCCAAGCCACTGGGTGCTTCATCTCTCTGCCTCATCTGTCAGAGAGGCTCTCATTGTCCCCGCATATATTGTGAATTCTTTCATCTGTGAATCTGTGAATTATTTCTTTCATAAAGATTGAGAATAGTTGAATCTTTTTTCTCCATCAACAACATTTCTTACCTTTCCAGTGTTTGCATATTTGTTAGATATTTGTATTTAATCATGAAAGATTGCTTGGATGGCCATATTCTGACAGGCTTTTGACCGATGCTGGCGCCGGAAACCAATCTGGGGGTGTGACGTTTTGAGGGCTATGACCCAGAGATGCGCTCTCTGACTTCTCACCCCTTTTTGGCCACAGCGTGGCTGGCGGGTGAAGTGATTTTTCTGTTGTTGCAGATGCCATTGAAATGCAGAGCATCAAATATCAGTGTCAAAAATCCCTTCTGGCTAACAGAATTCAACTCTGTCTATATCAACACACTTCTGTCTGCATAAACACACTTCTGTCTGCATAAACACATTTCTGTCTGTATAAACACGCTTCTTTGTGCATAAACACACTTCTGTCTGCATAAACACACTTTTGTCTGCATAAACACTTTTTTGTCTGTATAAACACGTTTCTGTCTGCATAAACACATTTCTGTCTGTATAAACACATTTCCGTCTGTATAAACACATTTCTGTCTGCATAAACACACTTCTGTCTGTATAAACACATTTCTGTCGGCATAAACACAATTCTGTCTGTATAAACACATTTCTGTCGGCATAAACACACTTCTGTCTGTATAAACACATTTCTGTCGGCATAAAAACACTTCTGTTTGCATAAACACAATTCTGTCTACATAAACACACTTCTGTCTGCATAAACACTTTTTTGTCTGTATAAACACATTTCTGTCGGCATAAACACACTTCTGTTTGCATAAACACATTTCTGTCGGCATAAACACACTTCTGTTTGCATAAACACAATTCTGTCTACATAGACACACTTCTGCCTGCATAAACACACGTCTGCATATCACACATCTAGATACTCGTAAACACGGTTCTGTCTACATAACACACTTCGGATATGTTACTAGGTCATATGTCAGTGTTACAGATCTTACTTTGAGCAGATATTCTACATCAATCAGGTCTGAGTCTCTGCATCATTTATAAAGTTTATCAAGAATAAGCTGAGCCAGACATACAAGCTTGTACTTGTACATTTGATCTCTCGCTGGCCCAGCCTTATTGTCCGCAGGACCAACTCTGCCCAGGCAAGAATAACAAATTATTTTCTCTTTCCTCATCATGTTGCAGCCCCGCACCGTCCAAACACGAGATGGAGGATTGGCAGGAGTTGATGACGCACCCAGTCTCAGGCTTGGGCATTGCTGTAGCAATTATTGAATGGGCAAAAGTTTTTAGAGCTTTTTGAGTGTCGACAGCCCCACATTAACAATGGAAGCTGCAATTCAACAGCAAGAGCAACTAAAACCCAGCATTACTGAGCAGCACAGAGCCGCAGAGGCCACTCATACGCAGCTCTGAGCTGTTTCGGTTCGCTGATTTTGTTGAATTGAAGTTGTCTCTGAGCGGGAGCTCGAAGCCACTGGAAAAGTGCTCAACACCGGAGCGAAAAAAACAACAGCCTTCTACTTGTCTTGACCCCAGCTATCCAAACAGCCGACCTCATAGAATAACGAAGCTGGAGTTTTAGGCTAAGGCTGTGTGAGTTTTGAGATGTAAGCCAGCAGTGTGTTTTAAGAGTCTTTCTGACACGCAAGCAAAAGATAACGAGAAAATAAAACCGGTTACTCGCTCATCTCTCAAGGGCTGTCATTGTCCAAGTTTA